>PVIC010000780.1:62817-108730 GCA_004025085.1 Thryonomys swinderianus | reverse complement strand
TTTTTTTTTTTTTTTTTTTTGGTGCTGGCCACCAAACCCAAGACTTTGTGCATGTAAAGGAAGTTCTCTACCAATATATTCCCAGAACTTTCCCCTAATTTTAAAATAAACATGTGATCATAATAGAAAATTGTAAGGAATAAAAGTAACCTAAAATACCTCCTCTTAGTGAGTTGAAGTGGAGTTGTTTGCAAGGGCGCTGGCCTTTCTGTACTTTATCTTAGGTGCTGTTTCAGTGCCACCAGGGCTTCTTGAATGCACGATCTGTATTTTGTGAAACATCCCCTGCTGTGGGCGTGGCCTTTCCGTTATTCACGTCAGGGACCGTCCTGTCTCCAGCATCCCTGGATCCGACCTCCGTATGCATCTCTACGCTCCTTGGGCTGGTGTGTCAGGACAAGTGTGTGCTGTTTGTAATGTGTCCTGTCAAACTGTCGCCCACAAAAGTGGTGACAATAAATGCTCTTGGCAGTAGCTCCTGAAATTACCTATATTTTCTAGAGGAGTATTTGCTCTTTTTTTATTGACTTGTAACAGCCCTTGTAATGTTTAGAATATGGAACCTCCTACCATCTGTATTGGAAGCATGAACTTGAACTCAAGTCAGGGCCTATGAAATGTGTGTCCCCACAAAAACGAGTGCTGTGACTTGTTGCGGTGACACTCAGTGACTATCCAAAGGACGTGAAGCAACGGCTCCTGCCACGAGGAGGCCCATGCTTTAGACCAAGGAAATGCCAAGAAACAAAATGAACAAACCCCATAAGAGAGGCACCAGACAAGTGCCGTGGGGTGAGCTGGTCAGGGTGATCAGGCCCCACTGGGGTTCTGTGGTCACCACTGTGGGGGTTCGTCTCATTAAGCTCTCAGCTCTGATTATTTTTTTAGCCAGAGAAGACATTCTAGGCCCAGAGATAAACATAAATATAGCACACGGCGAAAATGCCCTCTGCGCTTGAGAACGAGAGTAGTTTTCTGGCACCCGGGGTGGTAAGATCCTGCGGGCCACCATGGATGGAAGGGATGGGGAAGGCACCCTGCAGTGACCATGTCCCCGGTAGCCGGGGCTGGTAGCTGTGCGAAGAGGAGGACTGTCAGCTCCCTCCTGGGAAGCACCAGCACCTCTGAGCTTGACTACTGTCATGGCGTCCCAGCCGCAGTACACCCGAGTCTTCCTCCAGCAGCAGATTTCTGGCCTCTAGGACTCCTGCTGCTCGGCTCCCCGAAGGTGCGGAGAGCCACAGCCCCATCTCCAAGCCCCATTTCAAGTACCAGTTTCTTGTGCTTTCTTCCTTACTTAAAGTAGTTTCACTGAAATGCAAATCACAGACTTAGGACTCACCTGGCCGAAGTGTGCTGGTCAGAGGCGCTCAGTGTAGCCACAGACTGGTGCGACTGCCACCGCAGGCCAATTTCGAACACGGTCCTTGTCCCCTCCCCCAGACAGTCTCACCTCCTAGCTGTCACCTCCCTGACCCTGCTGCTTCCCAACCGGGGGCAACACCCCTCTGCTTCCCATCGCTCTAGATGTACTGCTTGGGTCTTTCACATGGGTGGATTCACCCTACAGACGTTCTTTTCTGTCTGGCTCCTTTCACTTCCCTATGGTTTCGAGATTCGTCCACACTGTAGCACATATCAGTGCTTGGCTCCTGTCTCGGGCTGAAGAAACATCCGTTGTGTGGCTGTGCCACATTGCGGATATGTATCGGTTGATGGACATTTGTGTTGTCTCTACTTTGGGGCTATTAGAATAATGCTGCTATGAGATTCAACCTGTACCTTTTATTGAGAACTTGTAAAAACATTTATCGGCTGCATGTGATTCTGTTTTGTGCTGGTGGTGCTCAGCCCCTCCCTCTCCCATGATGCTTAGCTCCCAGCCCACCCCTGCCGTCCCCAGCAGCACCTGTCCTCCAGCTGCGTCAGCTCCCGCTCGATGGAGGCTCCACCTAGGAAACAGCAGGTCCTGTTCCTCTTCACCCCCGGGGCGTCTTGCCTGGTATTTTAGGGAGCCTTCGTGGAAGTAACAGAAGAGGGCAAGGCTGTCCCTCTACAAGGTCGGAAGCTTTTCTCCTTGAGACGGCTGAAATGTCTGGATGGGAAAAGTTGAACCAAGACTTGTTGCAGGGTACCCGGTTATGTTTTTTTCAAGTTGCCCCCTTGTGCAAGAAAAAGAGACTCATTCAAAGTGAGATCAAAGTGAGATTATATCATCTGATATAAACTAGCCGCAAGCAATATTAAGAGAATAGACACGTGACAAAATGGCTCCACCTATGTTTATCTTGGTTACTTTTATCATCGCTGGGACAAAATACTGGACACTCAAAAGAGAAGACATGTATTGTAGCTCACAGTGTGTAGGGGTTCTAGATCATAGCTGGCTGGCTCAGGGTGGTTTGGTAGAAGGCATCTCAGAGGAGAAACAGTTCATGGTGGGCAGAGATCGCAAAGCATTGAAAAAGAAGAGAAGCAGCAAGCCGTGAGTGGGACAGCCAGTCTTCCTGTCCATCCAGACTGCCTGCCCTTAGGACAGTGGTACAAACACCCAGTGTGGTTCCCGTTATCCACACCCAGGGCTCTGCCAAAACCGTCAGTGGACTAATGTATTAATCACACCTCCTGATCCCAGCATCCCCCCCCTGGACTCAGCCACGTCTGAAAATCCCAGCTACAGTGACATGAGGCTTTGGGGACATCCAGACACGAGCTGTACCACTTGCCACAGAGCTGAAAGTGGATGCTCTGCCTTCATGATGCAGTCCATAATACTCCCAAAGATGCAGTGTTCAGGTATAGTCAAAATTTTAATGACTTTTTCTCTTATGCTTGGGCTGTAAAGGCCATACTTGGTTTTGGATGTTTGAAAGGACTAGCTTGTGAATTATGTAAACAGAATCAAATCTGCCCAGTCTCTGATGAACACTCTAGAGTATGCCTCGATCTAGGAGAAATATGTGTTTTATAGACTGCAGAATTGTCTTTGGTTACCTCCCCCCAGTCCCGTGACTCTATCCCTGAGCCCCATCCCCCTCCAAGGGGCTGAGGTGCAGCCAGGGCGGTGGCTGAGCGGCGTCGAGGGCCCGCGGGTAAACAGCCCGGCTCCTGGCTTCTTTCGGGGGTTCAGCCCCCATCAGAGGGGGGCCTGAGAGTAGGTCTTTCTGGGATTCTCTGCCAGAGCCTTCTTACCTCCCTTTTCACCTTAATTCAGCGTTGAAAAGTCTCCTCTTCCCTCCAATGGATCGCACGGACAAGGGCAGGAAGAAGATCCGGGTGGGAGAGTGGGTCTGGATCTGCCGTCTTTCAGCCGGGGTCCAGAGCAAGTCACTTAACCCCTCTGGGCTTGGACTCCGCAGCTGGACAGAGAAACAGTGACACCATCTCCCCGGGCGGGGGGAGCACTTCCCTCCCTGCGGCTCCTCGGACACAGGGCCCAAGCCACGGCCGGGTCAGATGCTGTCTCCGGCCTCTGCAGCTGCCCACGCCTTCCTGCCCTGCCTTTCTGAGGAGGGCGAAGGCTGCCGCGCCCGTCGGGGCGGCTCCGGCCACTCTGAAGACGAGGAACACCGGGGAGAGGCTGCGGCTCTCGGGAGTGAATAGTTCTTGGAAAGCCAGCTAAGTAGGCGATTTGCAATATGGATTTTCCCTCCGAGTTATTACAGTACTTTCAGTCAGCACAGTCACCCTGGGTCTCCAGCGAGAAACTAAAGGAGCAGTGCCCCGCCCGCCTGGCTGGGTCCCCTGGGTCGTGCGCGGCTGGGAGCAGGCGGGGAAGCCGGCCCAGCCGGCCGCTGTGACTCGTGTGCCCTCTCCCCAGGCGCCCGGCCTGGTGCACACAGGCTGCTCGGGGCCTGCAGAGGCACCGCACCCTGGCTTGGCTTCTGGCCGCTGCGGGGCGGGGCGGGCTGCAAATTCTTTGCCGGTGCTTTTGTGCTGCTGGTGTTTGAACCCAGAGCCTCCTGCAGACTAAGCAAGAACTCTGCCGCTGAGCCCTCCCCCGAAACCCCCCTGCCTCTCATTGGAGACAGGGGCTCACTAAACTGCTCAGGCTGGCCTTGAACTTGCAGTCTCTTGCTTCCGCCTTCTGAGCAGCAGGAATGGCAGCCGTGCACCCCCACACCCAGCTCGCTTCCCCGTCCGAACGGGAAACCTGATACACCACAGCCCCGCTTGGCCATCTTCTGCAAAACAGAACAAGTGAACTTCGTGAACTTCACCGTGTGTCCAGGCCTGGAGCTGCACAGGGCAGGCAGATGCCTGGTCAGGGAGTCAGTCTGAGGCCGTGACTGCATCTAGCGCTGGAGAAACGCGGTGATCTCCCGCCTCCGTGTCGTCAGAAGCAACCCACTGCCCGCAGCCAGGAGCCATGCAAGAAACGCAGTGCCCTTCTTCCCCAGAGACAGCGACTCTGGGGACAGGTCCTTTGTAGGAAGAATTAGGGACGTTTTTATTGTGCATATTTGGGAGAAGGGTTAGGGAAGTCTTTACTGGCACACGGCGCGCTGACCGATCTCCAGAGTACCTGTCCAGCCTCCTCTTCCGTTACGAAGCGAACTGGCTGTCTGCCCAGTTGGACCCAGATGCTGCGAGATCTGGGCGCCTCATCACCAGTCTCACGCAACTGCCCAGCCAGCTGTCCATGCAGCTGCCCTTCCGTACCCCAGTGTCCAGTGGCTTGTGGGTTAAGGGGCACTGCCAGCCCCTTGGCCTCCCTGACCATCACTGTATTGTATTCACCTGGCCATGTCTCCCTAGAGTCCTGTCATGCCCACAACAGAGGGAACCCCAGCTCCTTCGGAGGTACTGTCCCACAGAGGAGGCCCACCGAGTCCCCATGTCAGCATCTCCACCCTGGGGTCCCCACCCCACCAATGCCCTCCACAGTGCTTTGTGAACAATGTGTCCTGTGGGCCTTCCAAGAGAGGAGACGCGGCAATTAGCCAGCTTTGCCCAATTAATCTACATGGCTGAGCCTTCGAGCCTCTTTCTTGGTACTGAGCAAGGGCAGCATTGGCATTTCCACCTCACTGAGCGACAGCTACCGTTCCATGCAGACCCAGGAGGCCTCCTGGGCAGCGGGGGCACCGGCTCCCGGGGTCCTTGCCTGGAACCGAACCTCCGTTCATGAATGACACCCCTGATTCAATAAAATTCCCTCTTTGTAGACATATATTCCAGCCACTCAGTCCAGTGCTATCAGAGCCCTTTCCATACCTGTCCCTCCAGTGGCCGCTGGCCTGGGGATTCCTGTGTATACCAGCCACTGTTTGCTGGGGCGAGGACTTCCCCACTCGGGTGAGGTTGAGACCCATCCACAGCTGTCATCCTGTAGGCAAAGAAGAGTGAGGCGAAGCCTGAGAGTAAATACAAATGTCACCTTGCAAATTACCTGCCTTGGGGAGGGTCCTTGCCGCTTATTCAAGCAACAAGGGGGTGCCCAAATAGGGACCTGGGCACAGGGCTCCGCTGTGGAGCCAGACACACCTCAGAGCTGGGCCCTCATGATTGTTCGAGGGCTGGGCCACCTCACAAGGAGAGAATCGGTCTAATTTTTAGCACACTCTGCCCTGGAGGCTGCAGGTGATCATTTCTCAACAGATCTTCCATAGAGGTCCCTTGGCTTCCGCAGGGCGCTTTGAGTCGGTAGCTGGCAGACCTGGGCCTGTCTCATAAGCACACCAGCCGGCCCCACGACCCTTACATGACTGCTGTCTCTGTACCAAGCGGAGACACCCCCACCGCACAGATGCCTTGTCTCCCATCAGCCTCCACAGGCGACCTCTGAGAACCACAATCCTGCGGCCTATCAGATGCTATCACCACCCACTTAGCGCCAACCACCAGGCAACCAGACTCCTTTCTAAGGCGGAGCCTCAGGGCTGGCTCCGCCCCGGGGAAAGAGAAGAAGACTTTCCCATGGGTCCCTGGCCCGTGGCTGAGGACAGACCCACGGGCTTGCAGGCTCCGCACTTCAGGCTGCACATGTGAGAGCGACAAGCACGGTCTTGCCGTGGGCACAGAAGCAGCCGAGAACCCGGAAGCGGGGACGGAGCGAGCCCAGGGGAAGGCGGCCGGTGGCCTGTGTCGAAGCCAGTGGGCCTGTCTGCCTCTGTCCCCCCAAGGAGCAGGACAGAAATGACGCTGCCATACCTGCGTCGTGTGCCCCCCTGACCTTGCCCGGCACCGTCCGCAGAGAGGGAGTCAGCACAGTGGCTGGATCACTGCTGATGTCACCGGCGGGCAACGGGTGATGGCGGAACGCTGGGCAGGGAGGAGACGGCCAAGGGTGGACGGCCCAGAGTGGGGACGGCCTGTGCCGGGCTGACAGGTGCCCAGGGAAGCGGTGGCCACCCAGAGTCCCTGGCCTTTCGGTGGTTTCCTGTGCCCGCAGGAGGCACAGCTGCCCTCCGGCGTCCTGCTGTGCCCCCCCCCCAGCACTGAACTCGTAAACTCCACACTGTGACCAGCGTGACAATAAAATGTCATCGTCCCCATGGCGGTGGTCTGTTTTGCTAACCTTTGGCTTCCTTCTTTCCTGTACTTTTAGACATCTGCTTCTCGTACAGTAAAAAGATTCACTCCATCTGCAGCTGCGCTGCTTCTTCAGAGCTGGGCTTCCCAGCTGCCTCTTCCACAGCCTCGGCCTGATGGGTCAGTCCCCGCGTGTGTGCGTGGCACCACCACCCAGGGCCGACGTCGCAGAGGCCACGCTGGTGCCGAGGGAGCGGATGAACAGTGGGCTCTTAGCTCTGTGCCTCTACATACCCTTGTCCGTCCTCGGCGGCATTGGCATCTCACCTACGAATGCTCCCAGAGCCCGCAGAGGGGCAGAGAGCAGGAAGCCAGAGGGAGGCCCCCGTGGCGAGCTGAGGGCTGTCGGCCAAGCCCTCGCCGGCGAACGAGCTCACCTTCCCCGATCCCTCCAGAGGCCAGAAAATATAAGTGAGCCCAGCCGTGGGCCCTCCGCTCACACTGCGCCAGCAGGAAACCCCACAGTGGATCCCAGTGCCCAGCAGGGGGAGACGGGCACCCCCCGCACCCCTCCCCCCACTGCACATGGGCCACAGGCGGTCTCGAAGTTGGAGTTGAGCCAACTCCAAGACGTAGTGGAGTTGGCTCAAGTTTCCACGGGTACCATATCCCCGGAATGGGCGACTTTGTGACCCTAATGCGACTTTCTGACCATACCTGGGCAATGTGTGCACATTTGCGCATGTGCGCACACACACACACACACACACCCATACGTGACACCAAGGACTCCATATACTTCACCACTACACACAAGCATGCATATCTAAAACTGTGACAGAAAAAATAAAAGATAAGATATATTCAGATTTGCTGGTGCTCAAAGAAATTCTAATTTAAAACAAATATGCCGCTGATGTGTTAAGCAGAAGGCCAGCCGCACAGCAGGGCAGTCCCGGCCCTCGGCTTGCTGGGTGGTGTCTGTGACCCTGTGTGCTGACCTCGCCTCGCTGGGGGGGCGCAGAGGTGCCCACTGGCCTGTGGTGTGAACAAAACATCTGTGAAGGCCTAGTGTGGCGTCGCCACGTCACTGTTAGCGCCGGCGCTGCTGCCTGCTGTGCCCATCAGGCCGCCACATTCGGACCTTCATGAGATCAGAACTGGGCTGCACAGTCTGCTCCTCGCACCGCGATCAGCAGCGAGAAGGAAACAGCACCAGCTTCCGGGTCTGGGTCTCGGCTGTGGGTCGCAGGCCGGGCTGCTCACACGGGAAACTTCCGTGGTGCCCTTTGCTTCTCTCCGATGCCCAGCTGGTGGCACCCTGCTGGCCCCACTTCCCCTGACGCCCGCCTGGCTCCGGGCTCTGAGCAGCTGCGACCTCGGTGGGGAAGGCTCGCCTCGCTGGCCGCAGGGTGATGCCGGGCTTCTCCTGCCGCGGCCCTTGCTGCTCCGACCGGCCGCATCGCCAGGGGCTGGGGCTGCTTGCCGCGTGCTGCTCAGCCCCGGGTCCCCACAGCGCCTGGCCCTCGGGAGCTCCCAGGACCGGCCAGGGACCCGGCGAGGTGCCCTGTGGCCCGGCCTTTAACCGCCCACATGGCAAAGCGCTCGAGTCTGCAGAACGGGCCGCCCCGGGGGACGCGCTTCTCCACAGACACGGGTGGGAAACCCCACAAGAGGACAGGACCATGAGCGTGCTTAGTCCTGGCCGCTTCTACTTTTTCCTTATGGCTGAATCTGTTTTCCAGATATTTTAACATAAATCACCCATCTCCCCATTTCCTTTATAATCGTGAAAACGGTAAAAAAAAAAAAAAAGATAGATGAATACAGCGGAAGACCCAGAGACGCGGGAGCGAGCCCCACTTCAAGCCAAAGTTCTGAGTGGCCACGGCATCCTGGGAAATACCGCCTGGAACCCCGACACCGCGCAGAGCGGATACAGCTCCGGCCTCCAGACTGGCTCTGCTCGATCGCCCGTGGCCTCTGTCAGGACAGGCTCGCTCCTTTTTTGTGGGGAGCCGGCAGGCGGAGTGCAGCTGAGATGAGAGTGGGTTCAAACAAGACATAAATGTCTTTCTTTTTCCTAGCAGAGATATTCAGGGTAAAAAGCATGCGTCTTGTGTTCTTCTTCGGCCATGACGCTTACGCATTCAGGGTGGCATCTTGGAAGTTCTTCTTGAGGCTGCTCCTGGGTCCTACAGAAGCTCACGGTACCCTCTGCCAGAGCCGCTGGAAGGTCCCAGAGCAACAGTCAGCCCCTGCAGCTGCCCGGCTCTGAGTGGACGGGCCCAGGGGACACAGGAGGGGCCTCTCGGACGGGGCAGCCGACTCTGGGAACAGCATCTATCAGACGCAGATGGCCTCGGTGACTTCAGTCCTCGGACGTGCGTCTAGGTTTCTTGTGCTGCCTTAACCTTTCAGCACCTCAGTCTCCCCGTCTGTCCAGCTAGAATATTGATCCACCCCAGGCGCCGTAAAGCAGTGGGGTTTGCAGCGCCACCACTGGGGACGCGCTGTGATTAGATCTAAAGCTTTTAGATCTCCCCAGGACCCGTGGAGAGGTGGGCATGGTCTCCAGTTTCACACTAAAATCAGGAACAAGACAAGGACGTCCACTATCACCAACCACTCCTGTCCAGTATAGTTCTGGAGCATCGGCCACAGCAATTAGACAAGAGAGAGAAATAAAAGGAATAAGGAAGTTAAACTCTCACTATTTCCTGATGATATGATACTCTATGTAGAGAAGGCCCCAGACACGCCGCCGAAAGACTCCTAGACTTCACTACCAGATCCAGTGCAGTAGCCGGGTACAAGGTCAGTACTCGAAAATCAACAGCCTTTGTGTACAGAGCAACGAACTTGCTGAGAGGAATAGAGGAAACAATTCCTTTCAGGACAGCATCCAAAAAACGGAATACCTGGGGATCCATCTCATGAAGGAGGTGGAGGAATCTGAAGGCGTGAGGCCTCGGGAGGGAGCTAGGGCATCACGTGACTGCCAAGGGGACACTGGGTCTTTTCTGTCCCACTGTTTGCTCCTGCTACCTCGAGGTGAGAAGTGGCCCCACCATGCACTCTCACTGTCACTGCTGAGTCTCCACCAGCCTCAAGCACCTGGACCACCGGATGTCAGACTGGAGTCTACAACCGTGAGCCAAGATAAACCTTCCTTGTGTTCAAGCTGTTTACCCCGGGTTGTTTGTTATAGTAACTGAAAGCTGATGAACACTGGATACAGCCTTCTGCTCACCTGACTGCAGGTTTCTCTTAAGCAGATTACTGTACCAGGACCAGAATGTTTATCTTAGAGAGACAAGAAAGAGGACAAACTGACAGAATATAAAAATTGTCGTACAGCAGAAGGATGGATTTGTTCCATGTGTTCTCCCAGGGCAGAGCCAGACAGAGCCTGACACTTCTCAAGCAGGCCACTGCATCATCTAAAAAAGGACAAAAAGTGACCCCGAGGGCTGCCTCCTAAGTAAACTGAGTCACCACCCCTGGGACTATCTCATGACACAGACTGACCGGGGCAGTTCTGTTGTTTGTTTACCACAGCACTGGGCAGCCCGGGGCCCCGCACACACCAGGCACGTGCTGTACCACTGAGCGACACCCCGCATGTGGGCAGTTCAGTGTGTGGGGGTTTCCTGGGCCCTGCTGGAGATGGGACTGACATCTTTAAAATCTTCCCAATTCCACGAACTCGAGTTTCTGCCCCAGCACCATCACTTCTGGAACCGCCTGGCCACCACGCAGGCGGGACTCATCCTCAACACCACTCTGCCCGGCCTGGCGTCACAGTCCAGCCATTCTTCTGGTCCCTGGGACAGAGTGCCCGATGCACGAAGGAAGGGAGGTTCGTTTGGCTCTCGGTTCAGTCCACGGACAGCTGGCTCCCGGGAAGAAAGGTCCTCGCAGAACAGTGTGGCACAAGAAAGCTGCATGGGGCAGCCAGGAAGCAGCTGGACGGGAGGAGCTCAGGAGGGAGATGCCTGTTCCACCAGGCCCCACCACAGGAGCCCGAGCCAGCTGCGGCCAGCGCCTCTGCAGAACCAGGCTTTGGGGGACACCCCGAGGTAACCCATCACACCTGGCCGGGGCTGCAGCTGGAGGGGGTGGGGAGGCTTCCTGCTCAGCTGCACTGTGGACCTCTGTCTCTCTCCAGGCTGTTTCTCTCCAGGAAAAGCTCACACTAGGACTCCGGCCTTTGCAGAGTGAAAGGCTGAACTCAAATTCCCAGGATCCTTTGCAGGAAAGATCAGCTCTCTGACCTCAGCCTATACATTAAGGGCAAAATTTGAACTTGGAAGTGAATACTCTGAAGGTGAAAGGAGTGGGGGAACCCTAGGGGTCCTCCTACGCAGGCCATCGATAACCCCGTTCTGCCTTTCAGAAACGGCTATGGTCCTGTTTCCCGGACACCCCCAGGCTGAGCTGTGGGACCGGACGTGTCACTAGTTGTAGCAGGGGTGAAGGCTACCGCCAAGCAGGTCCTGGGGCAAAGGCAGCTGGGACCCCCAACTCCCACCTTTGGGCTCCTGGCTCCTGGCCCCGGGCTGCGGCCTCCGGGCTGCGGCGAGGCCAGGAAGCACGTGCTGCAAGGCTGGACCGCGACGTGGCCGCTTCTCCCGCTCGGCCCCGGGCCCGAGTCCCTCAGCCCCGGCAGCACGGACGCCCGCCCGGCGCGGCTGCAGGCTGCAGTCCCCAGGGGCGCGGCCTGCGGGGCGGCTCCTCCGGCGCAGCGCGGGTAACGGATCTGGACTGGGAACCGACCCTGCTCCGCCCTGTCCACGCTGGTTTTCATTTCCTGTAATTTAGAGCTGGAAGCACTTGTGGAATATCACATGGTTTTCGTTTGCACAGGAAATCAGCTGCAGTTGTGAGAAGATACTTTTTGTTTGTTTGTTTTTCTGTGTGTCTTTCTTGGTTTGGTTTTGTTTTTGAAAGCTTCAACCCCCGGTCTTCCAAAGATCCAGAAACGGGCTCCTCAGCGTCTGGGCCAAGTCAGTTTCCTCTCCGCCTGCGGCGGTGCCGGTGGGCTGCAGCCGGACGGCCCTGGGCTCGGACACATGGGCTCCCCCGGGCGCGCGGGCCGATCCCGCCGCGGGGACCGAGCGCGTCCGCAGGGCCTCGGGCTGCCCTCCTGAGCTCCCCGAGCCGCTCGCAGCGCGTCTCTCCGGGGCGGGTCCCGCGCTCCTGGCTGCACCCGGTCCGGGGCAAGAGCGCCACCTCGCGGTCGGCACCACGGCGTGGGCGGAGGGCCCGGAGAGCTGGGGCGCCCCGCGGGACCCAGGCTGGTGGGGCGCCCTCGTGAGCTCCCGCCTGTCTCCACCGAGACAGTCCGCAAGTGCAGATCCATCCCTTTGATGTAGGGCTTGGCTCCCAGTTAAAGGAGGGAGCGCTGAAGAGATATAATCCAGGCGACTTCAGGGCGAACCTGTTTATGATCTTTTCCGAAGAGCGTGGACTCAGAGGGAGGAGCAAAGAAACCCGGGAACGGGACCCAGCCCCGGGACACCCGCCAGGGCCAGGGCCCGGTCCTTCCTCCGGGGACCAGGAGGCAGCCGAGGGGAAGCCGGGTGGGGTGGTGCGGGCCTCCAGGAATGCCCAGCCCCACGGGGCAGAGAGCTGGGCGCCCAGGAGCTGGGCGCCGTTTCCCTGGCGCACGGGCAGGTCGCCAGGGCAGTCCTCCTCCACCCCCGCCCCCAGCTCACAAAACCCACAGCCGTCTGTGTGAACACGAGCCCCGCATTTTATGGGCTGTCTACGGGCAGCTGCAGACAGTGGGGGACGGAAGCTTATTGTGGCTGCATTTTCGGTCTCCCAATACTGAACTGTGTAACACGACCATCCTCTGAAACCAGATCCCCCCGGCCACCGCGTCTCCCAGGCGGGCTGGCGTCTGTGTCGTGGAAACCCTGCCCAGGAGCTTTTCTTAGCTTCTCGAGGATCGGCAGCGTCCACTCCAGCCGCGCAAAGAAGTTGCTCGGACTCCGGTGTCACGCGCGGGGCTGGGGCCAGTCCAGGCTCGGTCTCAGGCGTGTCCCGGAGCCTGTGAAAAGGCCCGGCCTTTCCTGCAGCCGCCCTGCTCTGTCTGGGGCCTGTTTTCCTCAAAAGAAGCCGCACAGGCCTCACGTGGTGTGTTACCTAATGGGCGAGCTATTTGAGTCAGTCCACGGGGACCCAGCGTGTTCAGCTGCCCTGAACTGCTGGGGTCTGTGCCCAGTGCAACCACGTGGCATGGTAATTTTTTTACCCCCGCACGAGGAATTAAACCTAGAGCCTTCTCACTGAGCTACCTCTCCAGCCATCTTTTTTTTTTTTTTTTTTTTTTTTGAGACTGTATCACTTAAGTAGTTAAATTGTAAACCACCCAGGCTGGGCCCAAACTTTGGGTCTTCTTGCCACAGCCTCCTGGAGGGCTTGAATTCCAGGTGTGTGCCCCTGCGCCTGGCTGTGGGGCATGCCCTATCACCACCCTCCCCGTCTCCCTCCCCCTCCCTCCCCCACTGGCCAGGGGTGGGGGTACCTCACAGACTGAATTCTTGGAGTTCCAACCACGGCCACAGTTTTGGCGTGAGGCTGGTGCCCGGTGACTCAGCACACCCCGTCTGCTCCGCTCTGTTCCGGGTCTCTGGCTGGACCATCTGGAAAACGGGAGGATTTCCTGAGGGAGGGGGAAGTTTTGAAAAGAAAATCAGATGTTTGGCATCTCTGTCTTTCCAGCCCATGGGCACAGAGCACCTGTGGCCCTGCTCACGTGTGGACTGGTCCCAGGGCCTGGGCCACAGAGTCCCAGGCTGTACCCTGGGAAGCCTTCCTGGGGCGGTCAGCTTGGGCCTCCGGTACCAGGCCTTCCTTCCTGGGCTTATTCCACATACATGGGCGTTTCAATATGCATTTATTCCTCTGGCGTTCACACGCAAAAGCCTTGCTGGAAATATGCCAGGACGAAACGTGGAATGATGTTGTTTAGCAGCAACTGTGTCATTCTGTGTTGTTGACAGTAAAATAAATTAACATAATAAACATAATTTGCTCAAAAAGAAAAAAAAAGGCTAAGAAGAAGCAGATGGTTAGCATATTCCGGCAGGACCTGTTGGTCCAAGTTTGCGAATGTTTAGACGTTTGTGCTGTTGCTGGCAACAGATGCTCCCGGTTCCTGGGCTTCCACGTGGCGGGCCCTGGTTGCCCGCACAGCCTGGAACCGCAGCTGTCCCTGGGGACCCCTGGAAAGTGGGCACGAGGTCCTCGCTAGTGTCCACGGGGTGCAGTCTGGGCGGGGCGCGGGCAGGCTGGCCTCCCTCCCCGCTCCGTGCACGGCCAGCCTCCAAGCCGGGCCGTTAGCATTCTCAGGCTGCCGCCTGCCCAGCGCCGTCCTTTGTGCCGTGAACAAGGGAGCTCTCTTCCAGCGGGGACCGTGCTGAGGCGCTCGGGCTCTCGCGGTGGGTGAGCGTCTCAGCGGCTGGGGAGCCGGTGGGCTTTGCCTCTGCCCAGATTCCTGTGCCCGTGGCATAGGAGGCAGCAGAGGAAAGGAGCTGTGGTGCCTGGTGGGGCCCCTTCCTCCACCCTGGGGGCAGGTCCTGGTGACCTCCTTCCACACAGACCCGGTCAGTCGCAGGTTACTAGGGAGGCCAGCTGGCAGGGGGGAAGGTCAGGCCTCCAGCGAGCTGCGCTTGAGCAGGCACATCACACACAGGCTGCGGGGCACTGCTGGGGAACTCGGCAGGAGGGCCGGGCCCCCGTCACGCAGGCTGGGCGTCAGACCCCACCCCTGGACGGGCAGATCCCAGCGAAGACCACACCAAGGCCACCTACTGGCCACCGAGCCCCCTCTCCGGGTTCTTCCTGCTCAGCACCTCGTGGCCCACCTCCGTGGCCCTGCGAGCCCAAAGCGCCAAGGCACCGCTCCTCTGCTGGGCTGGCTCCGGCAGGCCGGGTCTGGGAGGCCGAAGTGAGACAAGATGACAGTGCCAAAGGGACACGGGGGCCCAAGGGGCAGGCAGGCGTGGTGCCCAGGAAGAGGCAGCGGAAGGACAGAAGAGGGCTGCGGACAGCGCTGGCCCAGGGTGAGCTCCACACCGGGGCCCAGCTCATGTGCCCACCCCCAAGGGGCAGCCCTCGAGCACAGCGTGACCCCGCGGTTGGGGGCTTGGGGCTGGGCTGGCGGCTGGCCGCGCCGCGGGCCCCTCGCGGGAGAGCTGGGCAGTGGAGGCCTCTGCACGTGGGCCGTACATGCCCCCCTGCTGCGCTCAGTGCCAGACGCAGAGCTGCGACCGCAGAGCCCCCAGCAGCCAGCTTCTCCCTCGGCCAGCTCCCACTCAGGCCGGGCTTCCCGCCTCGTGTCCCTCGGCTCGAGGCCTTCTCCGTCCTCCCGCTCGAAGGCGGCCCTGGCCCGCCCTGTTGGTCTTCCATCGCCTGTGCCCTCGGTCCTGCTGCCCCTTGGCATCGTCTGGCTTTTGGAGGTTCCCTCTTCCGCTGATTTATTTACTGAATAAATAAACTATTGTTGGTGACTGTGCTTCTAGTGCAGTGCTGGGCACACAGTGGGCACAAAGCCTAGGAGAGCGGGATCCCTGGGATTTACTGCTCTGGACAAGGGGGGGTCACTGCTCAGAACAGAGGGGTCCTTGCCACTGGCTTGCGGCCGAAACTGCTCCTGGGCCCTCAGCAGACTAATGGGGGGCCCAAGCAGGAAATGTGCCTTAAAATCCTGGGGTGCTGCACACAGAGGCATGACTGCCTTTCCAGACCACACAGGGCGGGCGGTGCGGGGGCTGCAGCGGAGGGTTGAGCCCACAGTGAAGGGGCGCTCAGAGTCTCCTCCCCAAGCAGCTGTCAGAGATCCATCAGCAGAGAAAGCCCACGAGAGAAGCTCCCCTGTAGGCCAGTCCGTCAGCAGCAGACTTGGTTCTAGAACATTCCAGAGCCACTGTGGCTTGAAGGTTGGTGCCCCTTCCAAAGTCCCACTTCAGGGGACAAACACTCGGCAGGACACTGTTGAGCGCTGGGTGTTCGGGGAGGGGCTTAGGCCTCAAGGGCTGCCCCCCCGGACTTAGCTGGCAGAAGGACACCGCCTTTGAAGTCCAGAGCAAGCGTCTCCAGCCGCTGGATTGGGGGGCGCCTTGAGCTCAGGCTCCTCTCCTGCACGCTGTGACGCCTAGCGCAGTGGCCTGCTCTGTGGCTGCAGACAATTCGCTGAGTCTCTCTGTGTCTGAGCAGTGAGCGGGGCGGGGTGGGGGGCTGGACTGCACGGGTGGTGGGATCCTGTTCCCGAGAGACGCGGCCAGCGGGCCTCCACCTCGGCCTTAGAGACGGGCTGAGGGCAGCGTCGAGCTGGGGGCGGGCTGAACGGGAGACGGCGGGGAGCGGGCCTGGTCCGCTGCTCAGCTTAGGAAGCCCTAGAAAGGTCTGTTTTTCTAAGGATTTTTTTCCGGAATAATTCTTTGGTGATTTTGTGAGGACAGAGGAAGGGTAAATCCATACAAAGTCCTTTTTCCTGACACTCGGAAATGTTTCCAATCGATCCTTTTACAAGCAAAACTGCCCCCCTAGAAACACACCCAGCAACAGCCTTCAGACCCTGACATTTCCCGCTGTTCCGGGCCCTTCTGACTCACAGGACGCGACCTTCTCGGGACTGTGCGTTCCGTGCTGCGAGTCATCCCGAAGCTATGACGAGCTTCCCGGCCGGGGCCAGCTGCTGCCTCCCAGGTGTCCAGCTCGAAGACGAGGGCTGGAGCGTTGTTTACTGTCAATAAACACCAGCTCGGAGGCATAAAACGTGAGCGTCCAGCCGGAAACGGGGATAGCAAAAGCCATGAAGGCCATTTATTGGCTGGGGATGGAGCGAGGCAGGGCTGGGGCGGAGCCTCCCTTCCGGCCCGCCGAGCCGCAGTGCAGAGCCCACCAAGGCTGAGGCGCCCCTGGGCCTCGTGTCTCCGGCCCACGGCCGGTTTGCACCCACAGCTGGGTATCCAGAGCCACGTGTCCGGAGAAGGGCGCCAACCCCCACAACCAGGTTTTGGATCCCAAGACCTGAGTCCGCCCAGCTCAGCTCCCACTCCTGTCCCTGGAGCCGAGGGGGCGTTGGAGCTGCCTGCCTGGGTCTGCGTCTGACCAGGGTCCTTCCTTTGCCCTTTGCCAGGTGCCGGAGGTCAGCCTTGGTCAGGGCCCACTCACCTGGCCCTGCGGGTCCCGAGGCCGGCGGAGGGAACGGTCCCTAACCCAAGCACTGCCCCAAGCTTTGTGGATTAATAACTGCCATTTAAAAATAATTAGAAATGATTGAGAATTTACTTCAGAAATAGCCCTTGCCCAAGAACTCATTAAATGGGATCTCTCGGGTGTCAGCTCTGCTCAGCATCAGGCTTTCAGAACTCACGAAAGGCTGAGCTTGGTCGAAGTTTCCAGACTGAGTCTTTGGCACCCCAGACGTGTCCTGGGGCCCCCCGCGTTGGCTGTCCCAGCAGAGTCCTCCGCTGGCTGGGCCAGTGAGGGGCCTTACAGGGCGCCGCGTAGAGGCCGCCTTGTGCTTCTCTCTCAGGCTGCTCGGTCTTCAGGTCTGGGTTTATGTCCCCCCATCTTTGTTCCCTCTTGTCGGTAAACTGCGGGTGTGAACAGAAGACCACGCAAGCTGCCGCCCCGTCCTGCAGAGGCCGCACCGTGGGCTCCTGGCCTAGGGAAGCTGTCGGCAGACAGCGATGGGCGGAGGGTAGAGCAGACAGCTCAGGGGGGCCACGCGCACCACAGAGCTTAGCAAGAGCCGGAGAGGCAGCTGGGTGGTCTCTGCTTTCGTGTCCTGCCCACATGTTGGTCGGGGTCAGCCCTCTCCCGGGGTCAGCGTGTCTGAGGGCCGGGGGCACCTGCCATCCCTCTGCTGCACGGTCTTCAGCACAAGACGAACTAGGCTTGAAGAGACCTCTCCAGCTGGACCTGACTGGATCTTGGAAATGTCATCCCGGGGATCCTGGCTCCCTCAGGCCTGAGCCTGAGGCTGTGACGGGAAGGGGCTGTGTTGGAAGAGACGGAGACCGAGTGACATAGGGTGACCCCCGTGACAGGAGGGAGCCAGGTTCCTGGCACTGACCCACTGTGCTCTGGGTGGGGCCACAACCTGGCTGCATTTGAGGGTCTTTCCTTGAAGTGACTTGATAGCCCAGTTCAGACGCAGAGTGAGAGGATTTTAGGTCAAACCTTGGGGTCTACTGATGATCTGTCATCACTTAAGTTCTGGAAAAGCTAACTAGATGCTGAGGAATAAATCACAAACAAGTCACTGTGCATTCACCCTCCTCTGTCTGCTTCCTCTTCCCTCCCTCCCTCCCTCCCTCCCTCCCTTCCTTCCTTCCCTAAGGGACAGAACCCAAAGCCTCACACAAGCACTATGTCACTGAGCCACACTCCCTGCCAATCCTGACTTGGGGAGCTGTAGGCACTGACTCTCCAGTGTCATGAACTTAAGGGGCTCAGCAGGCACCGCCCAGGGAGCCCCAGGCCTGGGCGGCCGCATCCCACCCCGTGGAATGACTCGCGGCTCCTAAGGCCTTCCTCTACCTCGCTGGCTTTATGGGATTGTCTGTGTCCATCGGTTCTCCTGAGGACTCCAGGACCTCAGTCCCGGAAGGCAGTTCACAGGTGATGATGAAACCAGGACCCAGGGTCAGGCCACAAGGGCAGCATGGCCACCGCAGGTAGGAGAGAGGCTGCGTCTCTTGCTTTCCAGAGATTCCGCCCCCGCTCCGACTGCCTGAGACTCGGTGTTTGCTCTTTAAGCTCTTACTGTGAGTAACTGAAACACGTGGCTGTATCGCACAGTCATCATTGCCTTGAGGGAAACTGTAAAGCAGTTTTCCTGCTCGTGTGCAGTGCAGCTCTGTGCAGAAGGTACAGCCGAGTATGCCAACGGCAGAGGGCTCCCTGGAGGCACAGAGCCCGGAGGTGGCAGCTGCTAGCCATGGCCGTGTCGTGTTTTGGAAAAGCGACAGCGGAGAACGACAGTGAGAGAGTGAGGACAGAGCGAGACCAGAGGCCAGAGCTGCTCCTGGTGGCAAGAGCGGCCCGTTAAAATTGGCACAGGAGTCTGGTCCTTAATTTCTCCCCATAACTTTTTCCAAAGTGAGCAATGCCCCGCTAGAGAGATGTCGAGCATTTTCCAAACAGCGTTCCAGAGGGAGACTGTGGGCCCAGGCCCTGAGAAAGTACTTAAAACCAGCCTCCGGAGCAGCTGCGGGCATCTGGGCCCCTGACATCACCGAGGCCAAGGTGGCAGCTGGCACTGGTGGGTGTGGCGTGGAGACTGCCCCAGCCACGAGGCTTCGTGCTCATCCTTTGCCTAGGATGGCCTGTTCGGTTAATGACGGAAGCCCAGAGAAGACAGGTTATAAATTTGGAAACACCTAATTTTACTCAAAACTAGGTGTGAACCCCATTCTAAGAGAAAAGGGACAATTCCAGGGGGCTGGTGCCAGGGCTGGCAGTGGGGCAGGAGGCTGTGGTCCCGTAGACCCAGCCGGTGTCTCTCCACGACCGGCCCGTCAGGGCTCAGACGGAAGGTGGCACTGCTGGGCTCCCTTGTCCTGACCCTCTCGGGGGAGGCCTGGCTCCCTGCTGGGCCCTGGGGCCCGGGTGGTATCGAAGGCATAAAGTGCCACGAAGCTCTAGCTCTCGGGGGAATGGGGTGCTTAGCTGGAGGGGTGGGTGGCCAGAAGCACCCACGGGCCTTTTGTTTCCCAATGAAAAGGCTGCCCTTTGGTGCCTTGTGTGCATATCCAAGAAGGCAAACACACACACACACACCTCATTTTGCCTGAGTGCAGCCTTCACATGACAAAAACCGAGACTTTCATCCCAACCACCTGCTGCGGAGGTGACCCGGCGGGCGGCTCTGCGGGGTGCAGGTGACGGAGCGATCCCAGCCGGCTCCCCGCCCAAGGCCTGAGCTGGCGCAGCTCTCTGGGTCCCAGTCCAGATGCCTCTGGGTCCTGGTTCCGCTGGGGCATGGCAGAATGTGGCACATCGGGTATGACTTAGAAGAGAAATTCATCCCTGGAAAGGTAAGGAATCTTCAGACTTTAAACACACGCATGCACACGCACATACTGTGAACTTTTATGGTCACGGATTAATAAAGACGTCTTTGGAGAGCTTTTAATGAGTCCCTTCCCAGGTTGCCCCTGGACTGTAAGCCATGATTGTTAAACACGACTGGGGAGCAGAGTTACGAGCTCAGGGGGTCCAGGGGTCCCCTGTCCCTGCCATTTATGGGCCCGGATGATAATAATAGCCTGGGGTTGGTGTTGATCGGCCCCAGCGGGGCTTGTTGAAACCCAGTAGTTGTAGAACTCTCTGACTAGCAGGTCCCACTGGGATCTATATATTTAATTTCAAGACCTTAATTCATGAGAAAGTTTACTCAGTGAGGAACAGGAATGGAGAGCTGAGCAGTGTGGGAAAAAGTCGAGCAGCCCTGCCCCCCTCTTCCCCCCCTAACAGCACGGGCCTGTTGGAGCCCCCGCAAGCCCTCAGTGGCTTCACCGTGCGGCTGGTGTGAGTGTCTGGGAACAGGACCTCTGCTTTCACTCACGGTGATATATTTTTCTTTTCCTTGGTAATTGTTTAAAAACAGAGTAAAACCTGTGAGCTTTTGGGAACTTCTGGAAAAGCCCTTCTGCTGAGGGTGGCTAAATCTGATATGAGTTTTTAGCTGAGCTGGAAAACACTTTTACACAACCCTTTCTTTCCTGGGTGTGTCTGGGTGGACATGGGCTCCCCAGGATGCCCAAGCGAGTGGGCGGCCATCTCTGGGCAGTCAGCAAAACAAGCCCAGCCAGATGTGGTTAGTGTTGGCAGGAGGCACCAGGGAACCTTGCGGACGGTGTGGAGGGACAGCCATACCATAGTGGGACGAAATTCTCCTCCTCACCTCTAATTAGAAGGATGAAAAAGTCACTAAAAAAAAAAAAAGTGTTCAAATTGTCTTAATAGGAGGGTCACATATAAACCAAACCACCACCTTAAGCTTTGAAGAGAAAATGCTTAGGAGTCAGTTTCCAAGGGGAGCCCCATTTCCGGGGCCTGTGAAGAGGTCACCCCGAGGCCAGGACTCCGCTCTGGCAGGGTGGGGGCTGTGCGCTGGGGGCCGGTGAAGCCTCCGCAGCACAGGCTTGGCCTGGTCGGGTGGGAACACCGCCCTGCGCTCTGTGCTCTGGGCCTTGTGGCATCCTGCGGTGGCATCCAAGTTCCCCTCCAGCCACCTCGGGGTTGCACGTGCCAGTGCTGCTGCCACCAGAGCTGGCGGGGTGCAGCCTCCGTCTGCCCCTCACCCTCAGGGTCTGCTCGGGCCGGACAGGCACAGGATGACGGCGGTGTGCTTCCCGTCAACACTGCCCTTTACGGGCAACCTCTGTCTCCAAGGCTGGTCTTCAAGTTGGCCACGCTTTCTGTGGGCACAAATTTTAGTGTCATATGCCATTTAGTGGATAAAAACAGAAGCAATGTTACCTCCTCCCCAGTACCACGTACTATTAGGAGTAAAAGGGACTTATGGGAAACGGGAAAGAGTATGCATCTGGGTAACCGAGAGAGGCTGTTTCGTGGCAGGAATGAAGGAATGTGGTGGAATGAAGCCACTCACGTCATGACTGAGAAACAGAACAGTGGAGGAAGAAGAGGCCGAGGCACCACAGTCTCCAGGGGACGCTCTCGGTGGCCTACGGGGAGACTTCACCGTCTCCTTGTGGCGCATTCGAGGGACCAAGCCTTTGGCACGGGACCCTTCGGGAGACTAGGGTCATGGTCTGGCACTTCCGGGGGCATCGCCTCCTAATACCATCACATCCCGGCCAGAATCTCAACGCGTGAGTCATGAAGGGACACAGACACTCAGACTGTAGCCACGCCCACAAGCCATTTTCCACGTGGGACCTTGCACTCTGTGGGGACCACGTTCTGCCTTTCTACAAGCCCATGTCCTGGTCATCTGCCACCCGCCTGTCTCGCCAGCCTCCCAGATGTCTGAGACTTGGTATAGTTCACAGTAGTGCAGAGAAACAGGAATCTGTTGCGTACTGAGTCATGCCATGTGCTCTTTTTAATCTATCTGCATCGCTTTCTTCTGGAAAGCATTTAAGGTGACTCATAAGATACATAAAACATGGCTTGATGGGACCCATTATTTCGGACTGGGTGAGTTCCCGTTCCTTCCTTATCTGAGGGCCAGAGTGGATGCAAGGGAGGCAGGTCCTCCGTGCCAACCCGCACACGCTGTGAGCCAGTCCTGAGTACCGAACTCCCGAGACCGAAAGGAAGACTCGCAATCTCATACCTCGTATTTGGTTGTGCGGAGACTCATGCCCGTCTTCAGTTGCCCAGATGTAAAGCTACTTACTTCCGGTAGGATTCTTGGAAGGAGGTACCATCGGCTACATTTTTACCCAGCGAAGGGCACACAGTGCTAAGACCTGCACCCACAGAAGTTGCGACCTAATTTGAGCCCAGCCCGGCAGATAGGAGCTGCCCGTGAAGCCTAAAGCAAACTCTGTGATGCCTCTTTACTTGTGCCATGAGGGTGCCCAGGCGTCACACGCCCCTAGGTCTTTTAAAGGGTTTGTAGCGTTTTGTGGACTCTTCAGCTTCTGTGCCAGGAGGGGTCCGGACTCCAAGTGAGGAAACTGAGTCCGGTTCTCTTGCACAGAGGACGTTCACGACACAGCCAAGGGGGCTCGCAGATCCGCGGGACCCAGCTCTCTGAGTGGCAGAACCACGGGGCCGGGAGAGCCAGGTCTGCCTGTGGGGACGTGCCCGCTATGCTGGGTGCACGCCGAGCCGCAGGACCGCTGCAGACACCGGCTCCGCGCAGCTGCTCGGGAGCCGAGCTCCGGAAGAGTCCCGCCCAGGGTTCCAGGCCTCGTCTTGAGAAGCCAAGGAAACGGCTGACTTCATTTGCCCCTCGGGTATGCCCTCCAGGCCCTCTGGAGGCAGCCGCCCGCCTTCAGTCCTCCACCCCTGGCCTGCCCGCCTGCGGCCCGCCCGGCCCTGGCAGTCCCCAGAGCCCTGCCCTCAGTGAGCCCTCCCTGAGCTCATGTAATAATGCAGCTGGCCGTTTCCCCAGTGCACTTCCAAATCCCTACTCTGAGGAATGGATTTTGTTTTTTTCCTGTGGGCCAGATAACAAGCCAGTGTCTCCGCATTTGCCCTGGAGCTTTTTAGTCATCGGCAACCCACTCACTGCTAGCAATGCTCCCCCGCTTGATTGGGATTTTGCCGTGGGAGGAACTTGGTTGTGTTCATTAGTGCAGTACCATTAACTAGACGTTTGGCAGACAACGTTAGACATTTGATAAAAGTATTGGGAAAAACAGAAAGAATAAGTGATTTCAACAACACTGCGTTGCAAAGCTAGGCTTAGGGAATTATTTAGTGGAATTTAAAAATCCTCCACAGACAGCCAAGGTCGGCCGTCAAAGGACACATAAATGGTTTTTAAGGGAACAGAGCAGGAAGGATCCTTGGCCCTCTCCAAGGCCAGAGGGTACCGCCCCTGGTTATAGTCTCAGGGCCACTGCTGCCTCAAACCACACCGGAGGAAGGAGTGGGTTTGATCACTGGGACGACCTTGCTGAGGTGGGGAGA
This sequence comes from Thryonomys swinderianus, assembly GCA_004025085.1. Classification (NCBI taxonomy): domain Eukaryota; kingdom Metazoa; phylum Chordata; class Mammalia; order Rodentia; family Thryonomyidae; genus Thryonomys; species Thryonomys swinderianus. Next base: position 85,618 of record PVIC010000780.1, on the reverse strand, counting down.
GGGGATCAGGCTTCCAGCATCCAGGGGAGGGCTGGACCTGTGTGTCCAGAGGGATTTCTAAACCTCACGCCAAGCCCCTGAGCGACTGAGTTCTTCAAGAGTGTTTGTAACAGCAGCCATCAACAGGGCGTTGCCTAGAGTCCTGTAAACGGTGGTGTGAGTGCTTTGTTGAGTTTCTGCTCAGTGATTGTAAGGCATTGCTTAGAAATTATCCAAACAAATCCCATCTGTCCTGAGCATGTATTTGTTTATCCACATACCACCAGCACAAATGTCATATCTGGAAGGGGCCAAATCCTTCATCTCCAGGGAAGGAGTAAATACCCACGAGAAAGTATGCTTTAAATATGTGGATCTCAAAGCTGCCTGCTGGTCCAAAAGATGCAGCCAAGTTTGGATAGTCTTGGGAAGATCTGGCCAGGCAGGGACCAACTTCCAGGGAAGCTGAGCCCCAGGGAAAGGGTGATCCTACGTACAGGCCTGGGCTGGACTGGAACTCAAGAGTCCCTTCCCCTTAGCACTCTGAGGCCGCTGGCTCTGGCTGTGGCCAAGGGGACTGAGGCATCAGTGATACGAACAACCTCCTGGAAGCCCGCAGCCCGGGCTGTTCTCAGGCTGTTCTAATGGTCCCCGGCTCCCCCCCTTTGCTCTGGTGTTCGATCTGAGAGTCGCTCTCTTCCACAGCGCCCTCTGTTGCGAGGAGCCCCGCCAGGCTCTGCGGACCGCACCGGGCCTCTGCGCTGGGCGAGCAGTCAGAGTAAAAGCGGGCCATGACCTCCTGTTCCCAGAGCCTTTTCCCTCACGCCCACCCCGAGGAGCGCACAGCCGGGGCCCACTCCGTGCGTGCCTGGGCGGGCGGGCCCAGCCCTCGGCGGACACTCCAGCCGGCTCCCCGCCCACACCTCCCTGACGCGGAACATTCTCCTGGCTTCTTGGGAAGTAACTTTACACTGGCCATCGGAGCCGAGACCTGTGGGGAAGCGGGAGCAGAACTAAGCAGCTCGAGCTGTCACCCTTCCTGCCATGCCGAGGCCGGTCACACGGCCAGCTGGGCGTGGGGTGTGGATGGCGGCGCCCACATCTGACAGCCAGGATCTGCACAAGGATCCGCTTAGCCTGCCGGCTCGAGGGGGGGATTTCCTGAACCCAGAGCACTCATTCTGGTGTAATTTTTATTCTTCCTCTCTGTCCCGAGCAAGCAGGGCATGCGTGTGGGCAGAGGGGCCGATCTGGTCAGCAGCGATGGCTTCTCCATTTGCCTCGTGAGGTGAATTTAGGAGCGCTGAGAGAAAGGAAAATACAATTAAACAGCCCGCTCGTTTATTGTTCCTGGCAGGTGCGCCGAGGCCTCTGTGTTCCTGCCTCACACGCTACCTTCGCCTCCGACCTTTGGAGAACAAAACCTTGAATAACACGGCCCTGGACACCCTCCCTGACTGCTGAGATACACAGGGACCTGGGGAGGCACAGTCTCCGTCTCCCGGGGCCGGGCCGGCCGCCCCAGAGTGGTCTCCTCCGTCGGCCCCATGCAGGCCGAGGAAGGGGCCAGCACATGGGTGCGGCCAGCAGGGAGGGTCTTGGGAGGCCAGAGCGCCGCAGCAGGCCTCCCGTGCTCCGGCTCCGCGGGCCCGGCACGGTCCTCCCTCGGGAGCGCGGGCTCCTCCTCCCGCGGCGCCCCAGCGCTGAGGCTTTCAGCGGAAACTGCGCTACCAGCTCGCAAGGCCGGTTCCCACCCTAACCGGCAGTCGCCGCCCCACCTGGGAGGCAGCTCCGCAGCCCGAGCTCAGGAGGCCCTGGAGGGTCACGCGCCAGGCATGCGGGAGAACGCCCAGTGCGGGCCGAGGCCCGCGCCCCGTGGGTCCACTCTGAAAGCCCCTCGGGACGGGGGTGGAGAGCCCCGACACGTGGGAGGCCGCGCCCTGTCCCTCCCCGTGAGCCGCAACAGTCCAGGCCTCCGATCGGGAGCCCGGGGTGTGCTCCGCCTCCCACCCCGCACGGCCCCTCCTCCGCACCCAGCCCTCCTGTGGGTGCCAGGCCCAGGCAGGAGCCCAGAGGCCTGTTCTCTGTCCTTACCCACACGTCTCTCTGCCGCCCGGCGGGGAGGCGAGAAGCCCAGGACTGGAGGCCAGATGGCGGTGCCGGCCCGGAGGGGCAGCGTGTCCGGAGACAGGGGCGAGGTGGCCGGTGTGAATCCCTGTTTTCTGGCTGGGCAGGGGAGGGAAGAGCGGGAGAGGCGGAGAGCTCGGACAGTGAGCGGGCGCTGCCCGGGTCAGGGCGGGGAGACTGCAAGGGGCACCTGGGCCACGACCGGAGACTGCGGGCTGCCCCGAGCTCCAGAGCCGCAGCCTGGGGCCACTGCGGAGCGCACAGGGCAGGAGGCAGAAGCGGCTCTTCCGCCGGGCGGGGACAGGCGAGAAGGAAGAGCTCCTCCACAGTGTGCCCGCGGTGCACGAAGGCGACAGGGAGGGCTGCCGCGCCCCCTCAGACCCGCCCGGTCGCCTCAGGACGGCCGGACGCGCGGGGAGCCGGGTGCGCAGGAGGCCACGGCCGGGCAGCCTCACCCCCAGCTACGGGAGCCGCCGCAGACCTGCTCCCGGGCCGGGGACCGGCTCCCCTCTGTGTGGGGCCGTGACAACAGGGCGGCAGGGACCCCGGGCGCCGGCCACGGGGTGCCCGCAAGTCGGTGCCAGCTGCTTCAACAGCAGGCTCTGCGGGCTGCAGGGAAGGCGGCGACCTTGACCGCGGGGCTGGGACCTGCTCAGGCCCCAGCGGAGATGCGAGGGGCACAGAAGAGAATCCCACGAGGCTGCGGCCTGCGCTCTCCAGCCTGACTCCGATGCCTCAGGGGCCACCGGCCATCTCTACACGCGTGAAGACCTCGCAAACTCCTTATTGTTGGGCAGTATCACCCCAGCAAAGGGGGCCAGGCCTGGGGGGCGGGAGGGGCACCCACCAGGCACAGCCTGGGGGAGTCCCACGGTGGCCCAGGGAGCAGACTGGGATGGACGGGCATGAGCGTCACTGTGCTGCCCTGGCAGCCTTCAGGGCGCCCGAGCTGGCTCTGCCGGGGTCTCCATCCCCTCCGGGAGGGCGCCCAGCCTGCCCTGGAAGACGGGGCCCAACATCCTGCCAGGTTGAGGACCCGCCTCTCTGTCTGCACAGCCAGGTCCCTCCTAGCAGGAGCCCAGTCAGTCTGGGGCGGAGGGCCCTGGGGGCTGAGTTTGGGCGAACGGGCTGCCGTTCTGTTGGAGAGGGTGGGCCGGACCCTCCTCAGGGGGCCTTGTCCTACTGTGGCTCCTGGGCGTTTTCACGAGACCCCAGGGCCGTCAACACCACCGGCTCCCGGCACAGGCGACTCGGCTCAGCCCGGCCCACGGACACGTGGGACCTCGGTGCTGGAAGGGTCCGTCGGCAGCGGGGCAGGACCTTGTCTTTGTCTTCACGCTCCCCTTGGGAGTGACAGACAGCTCCAGCTCCAGCTCCTGACTTCCTGGCTGGCGTCTTCCCCCACAGCGCCTCAGGCCGCGCCTCAGGCCGCTCCTGGGGGCCCCACACAGCCTCCCTCAGCGAGGAAGTCACCTTCAGCATCACTAGCTGAGACCCCGTGTGACGGGAAGGCCGAGGCCGGCTCCCCAGGCCGGAGTGAACGCCGCAGGCCTAGAGAGGCCCGGGGGAGGGCTGGAAGGCTGGAAGGACAAGCGGGGCTCCCCGGCCCTGCCTGCCCCGCCTGTAGCTTCTCCGCCGGCTTTGCAGTCCCAGTTCATTACTAGGCGGGTTCCACTGTGTGTGACGTCACTGTCAGTAAGTAGCGAGCAAGCCCGAGAGTTTGCTGGTCAACTTGGCCCCTGTGCCGGCCTCGCTGTCTCCAGGGCGGGTCTTCCCGGCTCTTTGGCTGAGCCTGAGGCTCCCTCTGCTGGCGGCCATGTCCACAGCACGCTGAGGAAGGCCTTGGCCTGAGCAACCTCAGACCTCCAGCAGAAGTTTTATTTTTTCTTGGCATTCTGACAGAATATCTGCTGATGGAAATAACGGCAGAGGGCTTGTCCAGCTGATGTCCAGCTACTGAACTTGCCAACGCCTGCTTTCCTGAGTAACTTTGGGACCTGTGTCTCCCCTGCCCCACACCCGGCTCTACCTCCCATAATGCTTCAGGACGCTGTCGTGTTAGGGGCCGTTTTCTGTCTTCGTGTCTTTTAAGTCTTTCTGCGATTTCTCCTGGCACAGAAAGCCGGACACACAGCAAGTGTTAAATGCTTCAGAAAAAGCGTGTGGACACCCAGAGCTCAGTGTCCAGCTATGCAGGACCAAGAGCGGATCCGCTGAGATACTGGAAACCCCAAAGGGTTGTCCCCGGAGGTGAGCACCCGTTCACCTCCAGGTCCTCCCGCACACCAAGGCCTCCTGGCCGAGGTTGAGCCCCAGGGCCTCCTGGGAGCACAGCGCGCCAGCTCAGCACGGCTCAGAACACACGGAAGTGCTGAAATCCTCACAGGTAGACAGTGGGGTAGTCACGTAAGCACAAGTCGGCTGTGCGGACTAAAAATAGACACATGACGCTGAATTTTTTGGAGATTTTGTTTTTGTCTTGGGGCCGGATTTCCTGCGGTGTAGGCGTGTGGAAGTCGTGAGGGCTTGCTGCTTGCCCCGGGAAATCCTGACTCCCTGTGGTGGTCACGGCCTTCTTCCCCGCAGAGCCTCCCGCTCGGAGCCAGGAAGAGGCCGCCTCAAAGGCCTCCGCTTCGTGTCTTGGGGCTGCGGGTGGCAAAAACAATGGCTTCGGTGGGGATCGGATCGGCTGGCGTCAAGGAGGGCCTCCCAGGGCGGTGCAGGGGCCTCCAGGCTCCCTCACCTTCTGGGGGTTCAGGTCTGAGCCCCTTTCTTTTCTGACCTGGCTCGCTGCACCACAGCCCAGTGGTCAGCTCTTCCTGCGGCAGCTGGGCAGGATACAGAGGCACACCTGTGTCCCAGGGCTGCGGGGGGCCGAGGCACCAAGGTCCTGAGTTCAAGCCCCGGTGTGACTTAGCAAAACTCTATGCATAAATAAAAAGGGCTGGGACTATATAGTTCTGCACAAAGGCCCTGGACTTAACCCCAGCTCCAAAACCAAACAAGTACATGAAGGGCTGAGTCTCATCATAGAGCTTCCATCACCCCTGTGGCGTGGGCCTGCCCCTGAGGCCTGTGCTCGTCCTCGCCTCTCCTGGCCTCATCTCCCGGCTCCCCAGTGGGGCCCCCTGTCCTGCTCCTGCCCATGGAGCGCCCCGGGGTCTTGGCTCGGCTCCCTGCCCTGCACGCCCCACACACTCGGCCCCCCCCCCCCCGGGCTTCCCTTCAGTCTGCAGCACTGAGCCCGTTCCCTGCTCTTCACGCCGCCGTCCTGGGCCAGCGCGAAGCTCCTCGGAGACAGACGCCTCCCTCTCGGAGCTCCCGTGTCCCTTCGCCCGGTGGTTCTGTGAGCGGAGGTGCTGGGGCTGTGGGGCCCAGTCTCTGGTCCTGGCCTCCCTGCCTTTCATCACCCTGTGGACTAGTAGCCCACCACAGTGGTTCTTGACTGGGGAACAGTTTCCTACCAGAGGACAAATTAAAAACTTGACGGTCGGCACAACTGGGACTGTGCTACCGGTCTCAAAAGCAGGAATTCCGGAGATACTCTAGAGCGCACAAGGCAGCCCCAGCAACGGGCTTTGCAGCCCCAACACCAACAGTGAGAACTTGCTGTGAACACTGATTCATCTTCCGTGGCACCTTGCTGATTAGCAATGCTCTGGGCGTGTCTGCGGATGATTGACACTGAGGCCAGCTGACCAGAGGGGAGCCCCGCCCGGGGCGTGGTGGTACCAGCCAATAAGAATGCAGCCTGGTGGGATAAAAAGGGAAAGAAGCAGTAGCAGCCCTGCTGCGGGGTCTCTGGCTGCCCCGCTGCCTCTGGCTGCCCCGCTGCCTCTGGACACTGGAGTCCTGTTTCCTCAGCCCTGCGGTGCAGACTGCACTGGCAGCTGCGGTGGACGCCGGGTGTTTCCTCCGACTGTCTGCAGGCAGCCATCTTGGGTCCACAGGACTGCCCCACCCCGGCTCTTCCCTTCTGGCCCCGCAACCGTGGCTCACAGGTCCTGTGCATTATCATAGTGCGTTTTATATTGCCCTGTTCCTCCACGGAGCACTCACGCGGCCGCCAGCTCCGGAGGTGATCGCCCTCACCTGGAAAGAAGGAGGTTGGGGAGATGCAGCCAGGGCGCCATGTGTGTGAGAGCTGTGAGTGTAGCACCCGCCACAGCGGCCTGGCGACACCTGTGCCGTCTGCGTCCCTTCCTCAGCGGAGGGGCTGGTGAGCGGATAACCGGGGTGGGGGTTGCATGTGCCTTCGCCCCAAGAAGACCCCGCCTCAGCCCAGGCACGGCCCCTCCTTCCCGGGAGAGACCGACCCGCGGAGAACCTTCTCCCCCACACTCGGCTGGCCGCTGGCGGCTGGCGGGGACTGCAGAGGGGCCCTTAAACCGCTGATCAAACCCCTGGAGACAGTGCTCGTGCAAGTGTGTGAAAAGCTGCACACATGGGACTGCGTGCTCACGTGTGGGCTCTCCGTGGGCACTTCTGCCCGCAGCGCAGTGCTGGGGCCCTCGGGGGCCACCCGCCGGGACCAGGGGACTGCGGCCGGGCCGGCCCTCGGAGCCTAACCCCAGGAAGCGCTAGCAATCGGGGAGGCTCTGGCTGCAGGAAAGGGCACAAGCAGCCTGGGAGCCGCCTGATGCCATTCTCAGAGGGCACCTCCCACCCCTCGCTTTACCAGTGTGCTCTGCACACGCCCATGCAGCAGGCAGATGGCACAGGGACACTTCTGTCCTGACGGCCGAGCAGAGTAGACAGCAGGCTGCCCACACCCGAGGCGGGGCGGGAGCGTGGAGTGTGACGCCCACTCAGCTCTGCCCTGCCCCGGTGCCAGGTCGCCGCTGGGACGGCCAAGCGCCTGGGCAGCTTGCTGGGCTCGGGTGCCGCGACCTCTCGCTCTCTGACGCGGTCCCCGGCTTTGCTCCCTCACCACGGACTGATCGGCTGGGCTTATCTACCGTGTCCTTCTGTCTACTGCGTCCTTCTGTCCCAAGCCAAGTTCAACTCCTCCGTGAGTCGCGGGTGCCGGGTATTGTGCCCCTGTGGCGGGAAGCTGACGTACAGAGGGACGGAGAAGGGCCCAGGCTCCGGGCTGCCCAGGTCCCGCTCGGGCGGGTGAGTCACCGGCTCCCACCTGGAGGTCTCCAGAGTGCGGGAAACGGCTTCTCACGGCTCTTCAACCGCTCTCTGTTTTTCCATCTGGAAGGTAAGAGGTTAAGTCGGATCTGAAAAGAAATTCCTCCCCAAGATTTGAAAAGTCACTCTGGCACTAGAAAGTGGGGTCCCTACGCCCGGGGTTCTAGGCCTCTGAGGCCGATAGCGCCGATGCCATTGCCTGAATGGGGCTCAAGAGGCAGTGCCGTCCTTCTGGGAGCACAGATCTGGTAGGAAAAACGTCAGTTCAGTGTGAAGACAACAGACTGCCTGTCCCCTGTAAAGAAACCGGGCCACCTCCATGTCTCTTACCGGTGAGTGACGACCGGTTTATCAAGAACGCACTAAATAATGACTTTCCGCGGGCCCAGCGGCTCTTGTGATGAAGTGTTACTGTTCCGGCTACATTTTTATAAACAGCCTCCAGTCCATGGCATCGGGAAGCCGAGCATTGCTCGGTAATGTGTCACCGTTCTCCAGAACGGGCCATAAAATCTAGGCTGTCAGGTATTTTCCGGCTGCAAACTTCAGACAATTAATTTTCCTGTAAAGAGGGCCCGATCAGAAGCCCAATTTTGAAATTGGCTGTGCAGGATGATGATTAAATTCCAGAGCTGACCTTGCTGCAGCGCAACGTGACCGGGCAGGCGCCGCGCATCTGACACAGCTTTTCAGACAGAAGAGACCGCCGGAGACGCAGGGGGTCTGGGGGAACTTCGAGCGAGTCCCCTTCGCCTTAAGAGACGGGTCGATCGCGCCAGACTGCAGGAGAGGGTGGGGCCCCGGCACTTACGGGGGCCCTGCCGGGGCTGCTTCCCAGGCCGAGTCTGTGAGAGGAGGAGCCGACCAGGGTGGGTGGACTCGGCCCTGCCGCGTGGCCTCCCGGCTCTGCTCCCCTCGGGTGGAGGCCTCGGGGGGCAGGTCCCCTGCTGCTCAGCTCAGGGGGCCCGGAGAGCTTCAGGTCTGCGGCGCCCCAGGAGAGAACAGGCGTCATGAGACACGAAGAGCGAAGATTTGGGGAATATCAGAAATCGTGGCCCCTGTGCTGCTACCAGGAGTCGTACGTCAGTCTTGGGAACCTCGCCTCTGCCTCGTAGCCGAGTCTGAAGACGCACGCGGGACCCGGCTGTACAGTCCCACCCAGGACACATCGGAGGGGGCGAAGGCTGCCGGGAGGCACAGTTTGCACTGCAAATGCCCGTCTGTTTCCCGGATCGTGTCGGAAGTGCATCTTCCATGCATCTGTGGGTGCCGCAGGAGGGAGAAGGGTGGCGAGGGTGGCGAGGACGCTTTCAGCGTCCTGAGCGTGCGCTGCTTTGCACAAATATAACCAGACAAGAGGGTACACACCGCCACACACGGTCGTCACACATCTGGGGAGGTAGATGTGTGCACGCTGCTTGTGAAGCCCCACGCTGTTGATAAGACTTGGTGTCCCGGTCCTTTTCTGACATGGGACGGAACGGTGCAATGCAGCCTGGGTAACGTGTGAGCGGCAGAACAGCCTGGCACGTGCTCTGGAGGCTGGGAGGGCCCCGGGCTTGGCGCTGGCACCTGCTGAGGGCCTCCGGCGGCCTCCTGTGCAGCAGAAACGGATGCGCGTGTCTGGGAACCGCGAGAGAAGATGGGCTCCTGAGGGGACAGTAATCCGCCCCAGTGGGGGCGCGAAGCTCGCCCCGGCCGCCTCTCACCACCTCCGAGGGGCACTTCCATTCCGACACGGGCTTCAGGGGAGCACTCACAGCACCGCACCGGGGAAGGCAGCTGGGCGGTGAGCATCAAAACCTTACCCTGAGACTCAGCCACTCACACCCAGGATCTAATCTGCCCTAAGAAAGGGGGCCTGCGGGGTCCGGTACCACTTGCACGGCCATAGGTGTGCAGGAGTGAAGGCGCCATGTGAGGGCGCTCCGGCGGTCACGCACAGCCGTAAGGCCACGCTCGGCACGAGAGCCACGGAGAAGCCAAATGCACCACCGAACCTCAGCTTTCTGCGACGGAGGATGAAGGTGCAGCACTTGTGGCTGGTGGAAAGGAGCCACCCAGGCGTCAGCGCTGACTGTCTCAGACACACGTTCTCTGCCGACGAGCCGTCAGGGAAGAGGAAACAGTGTGGTTGCTCAAGAGTGAGACCCAGAGAAGTTAGTCGAATTCTGCCAAAGGCTAAGAATTTATATGATCTATGCATCATGTTGTGAGGGTCATGGTGGGCGGGCCAGCTTCTTGGAAGCTCTCTCCCTCCCTTCTCTCACCCCACCTCCTTGTTCTTTCTTCTTCCTCTTTTTCTTTCTCCTTCTCCTCCTTCTTCTTCTTCTCTGCCCATGCTGGGATTCTAACCCAAGGCCTTCTACCCGCTAGCCAAGTCCTCTGCCACTGAACTGCACCTCCAGCCCTTTCCTGTTTTTTATTTATAATCAAATGATCTTTGCGAAGTAAGGAGAGGAAAACAAGCCAATCGAGCCCAGAGAATGTTCTAAAGAATGTCTGTACTATTATCTCACCTTGAAAAGAAGATGCAAAAGGTATATTGGACATGAATCAGAAAAGAAATGGTCAACTTGGACAGCTCACAAAGTAACTCTGAATTCTGGTAGCCAGAAGCATCTATCCATACAAGAAAAAGTGGTAAAGTCATTAGGAATTATGTCCCTATTGTGCAGAGTGGATTTGTGCTTGGGGAAAAACTAAGGACAGCAGCAGCTTGCAGGGCAGGGCTGGTGATCGCCCGGCTCGGTACTGGCTCTGCGTGTCCCTCTGACAGAATCCCCGAGACAATACACTTGCAGAAGAGAAGGGTTTGTTTTGTTCCATGGTTCTCACGCCTCCAGGCGCCGACAAATTGGTTCTGTTGCTTTGGGCGTGTGTTGATACGGTCCAGACAGTACAGCTCGTCTTTCTCATGGCTGGGGTCCTGCTGTCTCAGTCCCGGGCTCGGCCCAGGACTGGAGGGCCTCCCACCGGCCTTCACCCCTCAAAAGGCCCACGCCCGCTGAGTAGCACCCCAGTTGGGGGCCAAGCTCGAACATCTCCCTATGCCGCATGTTTGTTTGGATTGTACACTCTGGGGAGCCAGGTCTACACCCCCTTGTTTCCCCGGATGGAACCCCGGCAGGGAGGGTGGGGTTATCTCCACCCAGGGGGTTCCTTCAGTAGCCACATCCATGCACATGAGTGCACACATGTACATGCCAGCCATGGTTCCCCCACGTGTGTTCACAAACATGCCCACCGCCGGGCCATGAGGGCTCTGCCCTGGCCGCAGGGCTGGTGTGCCCAGCTCTGGTACTGGTCCTTGATGAGTACCTGCCTCCTCTTCCTCACAGTGCCGAGCACCTGGCTGGCTTAGGGGCGTCTCCAGCGGCCTGGCACCTTCCTCGCTCCAGCTCCCAGCGGAGGCGGGGCTGGCACGCCAGCACCGCTCATCTCGAGAGGCAGCCGAACTGGACGGGGAGATGCCCGGCAAGATGACTAGAGCATAGACAAAACAACCCGGTCAGCGGGCCAGCCCGAGGGTGGGCTGTTGGAGAGCAGAGGCTGGCTGGAGGGGGAGGGGCCGGGGCCGGACCTGGGCTGTGGCCCTCGCTCCTCCGCCTCCTCCTCTCTCAGGTGCGTCCGGGAGCCGCGGTCCGGGCCCCTCCACCTGCTCCTCCTCCGTGAGCTGTCTCCCCTGGAGCCGGCCAGCCGTGGACTGAAGTCTCTGAAAGTGTAATCAGAAATGAACTCTCCCTCTTTAAGGTCCAGGGCTCAGGTGTTTTCCGCCAACAATGGAAAGTGAACGTAAGCGGAATAATTTCTGCCGTGTGGTATCGTGAAGCCCTGCTACCCGCCTTGGGCTCCAAATGAGTATCGGTAGCACCTTCCGGAGACGCCTCACAGGCGCCGGCCGGGGAAGAGCGGCTCCATGTTCGCGTGGAACCGGGCGGCTCCGAGCCTCAGATCCGGCTCGCTCTCAGCCTGACCTCTCCGGGAGGGGTGTGTGTGCCCACGCATGGGCAGGGCCACGTCCCTGGCTGTCACGCCTCGTTCCACAGCACCCCCACCCTCACCCCCAGCCCCACCCCGGCGGTCACTGGTCCCAGTGGATGTGTCCAGTGTAAGGCTTTCATCCGTTCCGTGATGTCAGAAATTTCACAATGTCAAATGATTAGCCGGAGACCAGTATTTTAATTCATTCGCTGGCTTTCCCGTCTCGAAGGCGCACTGCCACGGATGGGCACCGTGCGGTGCGTGCTGCCTCCTCGGCCTCCGTGGGGCCGGTGCGTTCACGGCCCGGGTCAGCTTGGTCGTGGCAGGAGCGAGGGCATCCGGGCAGCTTCCCGCAGCCGTGGTTACAGACGGCACTGCTGCCCCTCCCCCACGTCCTTGGCATCTAATCACCTGCTGCGTGGCCATTTCTCCGTTCCGAGGGGTCGCCCGCCTCACTAAGGTAGGGGTGTGCCCGAGACTTGCGCGTCTCCGTCGCTGCCCACGCCAGGGCTCCTCTGAATGCCCCCGAGCGGCGAGCACGGCCGTGTGCGTCTCACCGACGCTCAGAGCAGCCCTGTGCAGGCGCCTCCGGGGCTTCTCCTCTCACAAGCAGGGAGGCCGGTCCTTAGTGTGCCGGTGTTTGTTTCAGAGCTGCCCGGCCGACCGCATGCCCTGCAGGGCGGGCGGTGCCGTGTCGCTGCCGCAGGACTCCTGGCCTAGGGCCGACCTGCAGCCTGCCGAGAAGGCGTCTCAGGTGAGGCCCCGCCCGGGCCCGGGACCAAGCGTTCTTCGTCCTGTGCCCGTCGGGCTAATTCGGGGGAGAAAGCCCCCTCCGGCGCCCGCGCTGTCTGCTCCCGCGGCCCCGCTGCTGTGGCAGTCTGTCTGTCCCTCTGGGCTCCGAGCGGGCCGCGTCTGCATCCCAGAGGCGAGGCTGAGACGGAGGGGCACCTTCCTCCCGCTGTGCCGGCCCGGGGAGAAGGAGCCAGGAAGGACGTGGAATGCCGCTCCCGGGCCTCGGCTCCCGCCTCTCGGGGCGAGCAGAGCTGGCGGCGTGACAGCGGGAGGAAGGAAGGACAGAGCGGGCCTTCTCTTCCTGGAGCTCCCGCGCAGACAGCTGGCCCGGCGGGCCTGGGCCTGTGCAGCTGCCGCTCCTGAATCGGCCCTCTGTGGTCACCTGCTCGGCGCCGCCCGCAGCGGAAACGCAGCCCCCGCCCCGGCCCCCCCGGCACCCTGACACAAGCGGCCTCACAGAGAGGACTAGCCTTTCACAGAGCCCTGATTTGCCCACCTGCAGATGGGCATCTCCGGGTCACAGGTGCGGCCGGCGAGGCTACAGGCCACGGTGCCAGGTTCGGGGACCGTTGCTCAGAAGTTAGCGGCCGAGTGACCCCAAACCCCGGGGCCTAAAAGTGATCCCGCTCTGCTGCAGCGTCCCACTGATGAGGGGCTGTAGAGCAGCATTTCTGTGAGAGAGAGGAGCGCGGAGAGCAGCGGAACCCCAGAGCCGCCCGTCGCCCCGCGGGAGAGACTGGGGCCGGCCTCCCTCGTGCGTCCACACAGACTCTTCCCACGAAGGCTGTGCCGACTCTTCTTGCTGAACACGACACGAATCTCCTTGCTCACAGAGTGCTTATGTATAACTATATAGAACCATGGATGCATAACTACATACATCTCAGTGTCTATCGTGCCAACTTTCTCTTGTGGATTTCCGTAGCTGGCTGATTCCAGTTTCCTGCTGTTGTAAGTGCCGTTGAGGTTAACGCTGGGCAAAAGCTTTCCACTTACTTTGTAAACTTGGGTATATAGAGTCCCCGGAAGTGGGAGCGCTGGGGCCGAGACACGAGCCTCTTCAAGGTCCGTGCTGAACGCTGCTCAGCCGGCCCGTGGACGACCAGAGCCTGCCCACGCCTCCTCTGTGCAGCGCTCCCGTGTGTGACCACTGTCACTGGAGATTGGAAAATGGCTAACACAGTGACCAAAGCCATCGATATCTTCAAGGGGGATTTTCTGTATGGCTTCAGCTCCGTAGTCACTCGACAATGACTGATTTATAGTTTGCTACACGCCAGGCTCTGTGCCTACGCGTCTGTCTTCCCCGGTCTTGTCAGCATACCTGACTGGCCTTGCTGCCTGTGCTTTGCACAAAAGAAACCTGGGACCCAGGACGTATGTGAATTGGCTGAAACACGTCCAGTTAAAGCGATGAGAGTTCACAGTCAGAGTCTGACTTCTGTACATGGGGCCTTGACACCAGGCCTGGGAGCCTGGGGCGGACCTGGGCCGGACCTGGGCCGCTCTGCGCTGCGTGACGTCCCCACGCTTCCCACTCAGGAGAGAATCAGGGCTAACGCTCCCGGGGTCAGATCCATGCAACCCCCAGGCAGCCTCGCTCCTGCCTGACGTGTCTGCTCGGGCCCCGGGGCTGGCCACGCTTCTGTGGGACGTTTAGGTGGAGAAACGTCGCTCTTTCTCTCAGAAGCTCACACACTCCTCGGGGCGAAGATAAACACAGATGACTGTTTTACAGCACACACTACGGCGAAGGGGTGGGAGGGCCCTGGCACTGGGGGAGGGGAGGACATCGCCGAGGAGGGGACACCTGTGTTTCTAACAGGTACGAGTCTTAGCTGGAGAGGATGGCAGGAGGAGACCAGAGGCATGAGACCAGAGTGACCCACAGGGTGGAGGACGGTCTCCGTGGGGACAGGGAAGTCAATGTGAGGGTGGTGTCTGCGCGTTCAGGGCCCGGCTTGGCACTGGCTGCCACAGAGCGGCGTCCAGGGAAGGCCCTGCATCCAGGTGAGAGCTGAAGAAGCTGGGGCCAGGGAGACGGGTGCGGGAATGGGGGCGGGTGGCAGATTTGAGGGGGTGCGGAGCGGGGACTGACGGAGGGGCGGTTCGCGGGTCAGATGTGCGTGAGCCACACTGCGCCTGCTGACTCCGTAGCTCAGGCGACAATTGCCTAGGGTTGTCATGTTATGTTTGAGCTATTTATCTATGTGCCTGTCTCCCAGCCCCCGGAATTATTATCCAAAATGAGGACACAGAGATGACTCTGCCTCCCACCAGACCATTCTCCAACGAGTACTGACTCCAGGGAGTACCACTGTTTCTGACTTACAATTTGGTATCGATTAGGCCTGAGCAATGATAAGTTACATGCATTTTAACTCTAGAAAAAACAACAGGTGATCTCTGCTGGTGGAAAAGGTTAGCTGCCCATGTTGAACTTTTATTAATTACCTCGTAGGATGTTAACCTGTTGTACATATAATTCTGAAATGTAGTTCCGTCATTTTCTTTCCCACTGTCTCTTCATCTAGACAAATACGAATGTATCTGTGTGTATACGCTTTTCCTCCTCGCCTCTCCTGAGCTAACGTTACCATCCCGACGACGCCCTCATTAGCAGCTTCTGATTCCAGTAGCTCACTGGCCTGAGGTGGCTGTGGAGATGTGCTGTTCAGGAGCCTTCCAGCAAGGACCTGCACAGGGCCTGTGCACAGCCCGCAGCTGCTCAGGGTGATGGCTTCGGGTCTACTGTGGCTTTCCTCTCAAGGTCAGGTCCTTCCGGCGACCGAGGCCAGCTGGGCATGAGGCCTGGACATCTCTGCTGTCTTCTCTGAGGGGCACCCTCTGCTGTAGGGCTGGTCAGCAGGGTCAGACTTTCCCAGGGCTGCTCCTTTGTCTGAGACTATTTCTTCTCCCTCCTTCCTCCTCCCCGTCTCTGAGAGTCAGACAGACCTGCCTAATCCTGTGGAGCCTCTCCCTGCCTCCTCCCGTCTCTCAGTCTTTCTGCGCTTCAATTAATGTCTTGTGCAGCCTGCCTTGTTTTGTCATTTACTTCTTGGGAGGATGTAAAATAACATATGGGCCCCCACTGATCTGTATAATGATTCTGCTTTTTAAGTTCTTGAAAATTAAACTTGGCCAGCAGTTGAGACAGTCATCCGCACTGGTCTCTCCTGCACACCCTGCATAGCGTTTATACCAGGGCAGGCAGTAAGCATTTGCAGAAGGAAGGGGTGGGTGAAGACGGCCCTGCTTCCAGAGGCTTGCACATGCAAGGTAATCCGAGGCCTTGGGAGGGCTCAGAGCTCTGATGTGAGGTAGATGGGGCTGTATTTGGTGACTGTGCTTTGGGGCAATTGGCAATGTTTCTGAATCTCCTTTAAACTTGGAATCCATGGATATCTCACATGTGAAAGTGCTCACATCTCCCTCATGACCTAATTTCTCCTCTCTTAATCTTTGCCAGGGCAGCAGGGGGCAGTCTGTGAGCCACCGGAAGTGAGAAACCGGAACCGGAAGTTGACCTGGATGGATGTGCTGGTGGGTCGTGGAGGCTGAGAGGTGCATTGCCTGGGAAGCGAGGTCTTGCTCCGATCCTCCGGACTTCACGCTGATGCCTCCGGGCGGCCAGGCCTCTCCCCAGGCCCTGTGTGGCGCTGAGGGTGAGGGAAGCCTGTCTCCTCCTGTCTCTGGGCCACAGGGGGACGGATTGGAATGCTAATTTGGAAATATGCTCGGAATCTTGACAGGTACAAAATCTATGAAAACCTGTGCTTAAAATTATGTTTCCGATCATTCCATTTTCCCTGCTTGGTTATTCAGCGAGTTGAATAGCCGATCATGAGTCATTCCCAAGTGTGGCTAATTAAATATTTGATAACTAGAATTTAGCACTCTTCATCTACAGAGAGCTTGCCTGACATCGAGCCGAACAAAAGTAACACCTTCATTCTACAGATGGCAAAATCGGCAAGGAGGAAATGTTTAAGAGAGCCCCTCCTCGCCTGCCACAAACTCGAATACGTGTGTGCAGACAGAGCAAGAGGAGCCCGTCCGTCCCGGGGCTGTGCACCCCGAGCTGCCCTGGCCTCCTCGGGTCTGGCCTGGGGACAGACAGGAGGACAGGCAACAAAGCCAGCTCTCGGTGGAATTCAGGTTTCCCGTGCTGGAAACAGACCAACAAGAGCTGCCACGGTGGAGGAAGAAGGCCTTTTCTCACCCCATTGTCCAAGAGTCGACCGGCTTTCAGGCACAGCAGCTCAGGCCGGGCCTCAGCGCTGAGCCACAGCGCCACCTGCCGGCCCTTCCCCTTGGCGCAGCCGCCGGGCTGCGTCGCAGGAGCGGAGCGGTTGCCTGGCGGCCGGGTCAGCCCACCGGTTATTTCAGAACTGCCAAGTCCATTACGAGGCCCTTTCGATACTAGCAGCAAATGCCTGACGCTGACCCGTGAGCTCTACATTAAAACCAGTGCTGAAGGCCGTAAGACTTGGCAGGGTCTCCACCGGGAGCGGGTCACTGTATCACTGGAGGCAGAAGGATTCCGACGCTGGAGAGAGGGCACCTGTCAGAGGCCGTGCCTGCCGGGCAGGAGCTCACATCCTGCCTCAGAAGCGGGCTGTGTGGGCGGCTGGGGAGGGGAAGAGGCTGGTGGAGGCCTGGGACCGGCCGGCTCGGCCTTGCCAAGGGCCCCGTGAGGCAGCTGGTCACCCTGCCAACTTTCCTACCCAGGCGTGGTGGCTGTGGACGCTGGCTCTCAGTGTTCTGGTGACTGAACAGTGGAGGTGATCAACTTTGAGGAGGCAAAGTGGGCTCTGAGGTCACCGGGCCCCGAAGCTTTGGGGACGCAGGACTGGCGCTACACTGACAATTACAAATACATCTTTTCCCCAGAACACACATGCTTAGAATCCAACGTGAGCCAATCATTGCTGTGATTATTCTAAAGCTTTTATTTTGGGATCCTGGGTCACAAAATGACACGTGTAACATTTACAATAGGTTTTACAAATTGAGATGTTTTTATTCCTACTATCTGAGAGTAAAACTGTAGGCAGTGATCTACACCAGCATCAAAACCGCAGAGCAGACTTTTCTGTATATAAACTGTACATAAAAACAAGGCACTATACATGTTTTTGGATGATATTAAGGTAGAAAGGTTGATTCGCATACTCTTCAGCGCCCACACCAGTAAGTACACATGTGTTCACTTTAGCACCGGAAGCAGCGCTCAGAACGCGTCAGGCCCACTCGGAGGGGCCTCACTGAACCAGCCACTCCAACTGCCTTGTCACAATCTTTGACACCAAAAAAGAGAAAAAAGTGAACGAATACATATTGCTTTGTTAAATACATATTTGATTTGTATTGTGTTTATATAAATATATATATATATATATATATATTTTAGAATGCACAAACTATCAAAATAACACTTTATAAAGAGAACTGCCTCGAAAACGAAAAGGACAAGGCAACGCCTCGCGGGACCCAGAGGCCGGGCTGTCGTGGCTGCCGCGCCATCGTGGTGAAGCGCACGTGACGGGGCTTTCACTGACATCACTGCAGAGCCGTGGAGAGCAGGCTTCAAGGAGCTCTCAAACGTGTCCAAAACGCACAGCTCCGCGACGAGCACTGTCGTTAACAAGATCAGGTTTGGAAAAACTCTCCTTTAAAAATACTCCAGAAAAGCAACAGTCCCCCAGAAGTCGGTCCTTCCAGCCCAGCAGCACTGCAAGTGCCCGCGGTCGGTCCCGCTCAGAAGAGGCCCTTGGCTTTCTTGAGGTTCACCTGCTTCCAGGCGGGCAGCGCGCTGTACTCATCTCGTGTCATGTCGAGGGCAAACTGAGGGGGCACAGAGAGCGCCAGCCCCGAGTGAGGCGCGCGCAGCCCGGGGGGCTTCCTGCCGGCCCGCCCTGGGGGACGCTGCTTACCTCGAAGTCTTCATCGGTGAGATAAATCTCGAGCTTCAGAGGGTCAACCCCTTCTGGTAGTGGCCTGGCAAGGAGATCGGCCAGTGGGTAGATGGTCTGACACAGCTTGGCTAAGACGTCTTCCACCAGGGTGATCTGATTCGATACTTCCGTGTCCTAGAGAGCGGGCGGATCAGAGAGGAGAACCGGGTGTGGCCCACACGGGTTTGTCTCGGGGTTGTTATCTAAACCTCCTGCAGGCGGCTCCGGCCCTGAAAGCCCGGCTGCCAGCTGGCAAGCTCTGTGGCAGTGAAGGAGGGGGAGGCTTTAACTGTATCAGGGGATTAGCCTGCTGGGGATGCCCCCGTGCAACGGGCTGCTGAGGGTGGGTTTAACTGGGTGATGCAGGCCCCGGGAAGATGGCTTCCAAGGGTACGAAGGGCATGTTTCATCCCTAGCCTCGTCCTCTCCGGGGTTTTGCTTCTCTGCTTTGGGATCGCCGTGGGGTGAGCAGCTGTGCTATATGGACCTCATCCAGCCACAGGCCCAGAGGCAACGAGCCAACCGTGGACTGAACCCTCTGACCCTGTGAGCTAAAGCAAACCTTTCCTCCTTACGTTGCTTTTCTTAGGTATTTTATCACAGTGACAGAAAGCTGACTAACACAGCGCACAGATAAGGAGCCCTGTCCCCTCTGCAGCGCATCCCTTTACTGGGGAGGGAACAGGGCTTGGGAGGCGAAGGAACTGGCTGAAGTCCTGTGGGTCTCTTGACTTTGAGATATTTTCTCACCTACCATGAAGTTTCTAATAAATCCTGTTTCAGAGCTACCTCCAAAAATGTCTAGGGATTTTTATGAGTGAATTTTGGAAGATGATGGGCTTTGAAGTCTAAACACCAGAAACTTCCAAATAATGGAATGTGTTTACAGGTATTTCAAAGTAATTAATCTTAAACGAAATCTCACCCCCCTGCCTTTTCCCTAGATCCCATCTTCAGCTAATAATAGGAAAGGAAAGAAGGTTGGGACAGCGGCTTCGTGGAAGAGCCCTTGCCTCGTAGTCCTGGGGGCTGCATCCGATCCCGGCACCTAGAAGTTTCTGGGGACTAAGCCTTTGCTCTCTCCCATGTAAACCACTGTGTGCACTGAATGTCAGTAGGCGGTTTGGGGTAAGTTATCTTCCTCCACAACCTGGATGTGCTGCTCTCCTGTAGGGTGGGCGGACCAGGGACGCACAGCCGAGGCTGTCACCAGGGGTCGCCGCACGCAGGACAGACCAGGGTCAAGCGGCGGGTTTGGGGATGGGGCGGCTGGGCCTGCACAGGTTCCTCCACTCACTGACTTAGATGCAGGGCGAGTGAGCGCAGTGCCTTGGGTCTTGTGTTCAGAGGACAAGTCTCTGGGGACTCCCTCACGATTGAGAACATAAAGGCAAAGCGCTTGCGGCAGTGCCCAGTGCAGAGCGCACGCTCGCTGCGTCTTGCCTGGGAGCGCCATGTGCTGCTGTGGGAAGCCCAGTTCTCCGCAGGCCTGAGCAGCGCGCAGCCCACTGAACCCCTACAGCCCACACCAAGCGCGGACAACAGGACGGGGGTGGATTGCAGGGGCTCCGACTGCAGGACGCACCACAGCGCCTCGAGTCCTTGGGGCTTTTGAGCTTTGTGAGCCCACATTTAGCGTGCCCAGGGCCGGCCTGGCCTGACCATGCTGGAGGCGTCCTCAGGGCTTCTGGGAGGAGACCAAATGCTAGACAGTCAGTCTGGCTGGAAGGGCTGGGGAAGCTCGGAGTGAGGACCTCTCCTGGCATGTGCCAGACCCTGGGTTTGCTTCCAGCCCCCCAAGACAGGTGGCAACATTCGTGCCACAACGGAGGCTTCTCTAATACCGCCCAGCGGCAGACTTCTTAAACGGTTCTGCAGATTTCCTCTAAGGGACACTCAAGTCACTTCCCCCAAAGCCACTTCCTCTTACACAATAGCACAGTCAAAGGCAAAAGACCCGCTTCCCATCAAGCCAGAGAAGCCCCGGGCGCAGCCCGTGCCGGCGAAGCCCACACGGTCCCACGCAGCTATCTAAGGTCCTGGCTTCCGCGGCCTTCCTCTGTGCCAGCACACTGCGGCGGGCAGGAGCCACGAGCGCCTCAGGCAGTGCCGGGGCCACGTGAGGCGGGACGCAAGACACGCGCGATGCCCCTGCCCAGGGGAGCACGGAGGTAGTAAAGATTCAGGCCTCGCGGGTCTGTTCTGCGTCTCTTCTCACACGGTGGACGTGTGGCAGACCAGGGCGGGGACGAGCCCGGTGCGCGAAGCCACACCTCTGAGCTAGCAGAAAAGGCACAGCTGCTTTTATTTAGCCTCCAAAGTCAGTCAGTTCACCTAGGGAGAGCTCGAACCCCGAGTGCGCCCTGGAAACCACCTCTCGCACGTTCAGTTCGTTTTCGTTCCGGGCAGGGCCCACGCAGGCCCGCGGGCTGCCGCGCGAGGGACAGCAGCGCGCAGCGCGCGAGGACGCTCTGGAAACGGCCCGGCCGCGGCGGGACAGGGCAGCGCTCACCATCTCCGTGATCTCCGCGATGTCCTCCCTGTGCTCCCAGCTGGGAAACATGTTGGTGAAGGTCAGCGGCTCCAGGCCGGCGTGGATGAGGTAGGACTTGGGGGGCGGCTTCTTGAGGTTCTTCCCTGAAACAAGGCCGAACGCACATGGCAGCAGGGCCGACAAGCCGCGGCTCCTCGGCTTCCCGCGGCGTCCTTGCTGCTTCGCTAGGACTCTGAGGTCAGGTTTGAGAGGCGGGCGCGGGTGGTTCCTTGCAGCGCGTGCAGGATGTCCACCTGAAGTGCTGAAACCCACCGCGGGTCCCAGGCCTGGCTGTTGAGGCGGCTCCTGCCATGAGAGAGCTGGGCCGGTGCCCTCACTGTGCCAGCCAGGAAGGGGCCTCGTGTGGGTCAGTAACCGCCAAGCTCAAGGGGGGGGGCTCGGGTCCTTTGCGCTCTGCGGGACGCTCCAGGGTGGGGCGCCTGCCGCGGTCCCTTCCGCCCCGCCCCGCCCCGCCGGGCCCCACCTCGGCAGTACTGCAGCGCGGTCTCCATGGCGCTCTTCCGGTCCGAGGCCCAGCGGATGCGGGCGGAGCCGGTGATCTTGTTCTCGACGGGCCACCAGCCTTGCCACAGGTACACCTCGTGGTGATTGTCCACGAGAAAGAGCGCTGCGGGGGTGGGGCGGCCCGTCAGGAGCGGCCGCGCGACCCCAGACGACAGGGACGGCCCCCTCCGCTGACGGCCGGGGCGGACATGGCCGCGGCCGCTCCCCTCCTCTGCCTCGGTCCCCAACGGTGCCCGCTTCAGCCCGGGCTGCCCAGGCCCTCCCGCGGGCGAGCGTCGCGGTCGCCCCGGCTGCAGGGAGCCTGGGAAGGCAAGTGGCAGAGGAGAAGCGGCCGGGCCGCCGCGCGAGCCTCCAGCCGCAGCCTCTGCGTCCTCCCGCTGCGGAGGGGCCGCGGGCTCCGCGCTCCTGCCTCCCGCCGTCGGTCCCGGCCGGCCGGCCTGCCTTCAGGCGGCCAGGGCGGGCGGCCGGGGCCTCTCGTCCCCCGCGGCGCCCCCGACCTCTTCGTCCTGGCGGCAGCCTCTGCCGCTTCCGGGGCCTCGGAGGCGCGGCCGTCAGGGCGGTGCGCGGGCGGGCCAGCGACTGCGGCCCCTCCCCCGCCACTTGCTCCTCCCGGCGTCCCGCAGCGGCGCCGCGCTCTGCGGCCAAGCGGACGGAGCCCACGTCTGGGGCGCGCCGTCCCAGGAGAGAGAGCCGCGGCCGGCCTCGCCCTTTCCTGCGCCCCGCCCTGGGAGTCAAACGGGGGGTGGGCCCGGGAGCCAGTGGAGGGGCTGGGGCGGGGCGGGCCGGGCCGGGCCGGGCCGCCACCCGCCGCGCTCCGCGGATCCTGAGGCCGGCGGCCACGGAGGGCCCGCGCGGGGCGGGACGCTCGAAGGAAGGCGCGCCTCCTGCGGCCGGGCCCCACCTGGCTGCGGGGCGCTGTACAGGTCCTCCTGCAGGAAGGGCATCGAGCTGACCAGCGGGGGCGCCCGGGCCGGGTACATGAACTCCGTGGCCGAGAAGTCGCCGGAGGAGCTGCTCAGGATGAACAGGCGGGGCGCGAAGTTAAAACTTCCGGGATCTTTGGGAGAAAAGAGAGCAGAGCTGAGAAGCAGACACACCGAACTCCAGGCGGCCAGAGACGAACAGGAGCGATGAAAAGAATCGGTGAAAACAGACGGGGTTAGAAGGTTTATCGGGGTTGGAGAGGAAGCGATATGTGCATGTGTGACTGTGTGCGAGTGCTTGTGTGTGTATGTGTGCCTGTGTGTCTCTGTGTATGTGTGTGCCTGTGTGTGTGTTTGCGTATGGTGCTGGGGATGGGGTCTAGGGCCTCTTCCATGCAGGTAAGTCCTGCACCCGAGCTAGGTTCCCAGCCCGGGGAAGATATTTTCAAGCACAACAGTGAGGAAAAGTAATCAAAAGGGAGAGATGTATACAGTGATTATGTAAAAAGGAAAAACTACAGATAAAAGTGTCAATGATATTTGTAATACAGTACCTCATCTGTTTCCTGAAACACGCAGGTACATAAATAAGAGAAAGATAAGTAATTCAGGGCCGGAGATTTAGCTCAGTAGTTCCGGCGCCTGCCTCGCAAGCACAAGGTCCTGAGTTCAATCCCCAGTAACCACATACAATGCTGGGCGTGGTGACTCACGCCTGTAATCCCAGCACTCGGGAGGCAGAGACAGGAGGATTGCTGAGTTCGAGGCTTGGCTGGGCACCATAGTGAGCTCAGAGCCAGCCTGAACTACAAAGCGAGACCCTGTCTCAAAAAAAAAAAAAAAAA
>PVIC010000780.1:21497-62717 GCA_004025085.1 Thryonomys swinderianus | reverse complement strand
AGGACGCCATCAGTACAGATTCGCCCGCCCCGCCTGCTGTTTGCCAGCTGCCGTGAATGGCTTCCCTCTGCCATGTCCATGTGCCACGATGTCCCTGCCTGTCCACAGGCCCAGAAACCATGGAGCAGCTGACCGTGGACTGAAACATCTGGAACCGTGAGCCAAAACAAACCTCTCTGCTCTAAGGTGACTTGTCAGGTACTTTGTCACAACAATGGAAGCTAAGTCCCCAGCTATCTGCCCCTGTTTATCCGGCAAAGGGGAAGGGAATGGTGCGCTGTCGGGAAACGTGCAGTCCACTCAGCACGGGTGAGAGTGACCCTGGGCACTGACGTTCTGCTGGGCACGCGGTGAGAGGCCCGGCGTGACTTCTAACCTTGAAAGACAAGTGCCGTGACTAGGAATTCACCCTAATTAGGAATGGGTGCGCATATTTGGAGAAAAACTGGAACCATCTGCCTGGCTGTAGGAAACTGTTAAGCAGAGAGCGGCATCAATCCATGGAGCCCTGCAGGCACGAAGGCTGTAGGTGACAACCTGGGAACTTGGTCCTAACGAAGGGAGAAAGTAGATTATACAACAGTGGTTCTGAATGTCATTTTTAAAAATAGTGAAGATGGTGTAGAAAATGCTCAGCTGTGTAATTTCCAATGGTTAATGAAAAACTCTATACAGCAAAAACAATGCCAGGGACATGAGAGCTGCTTACTGGACGTTTGCTTTGTGCATATTAATAGTCTGCACTTAACGGACAGGAAGCCCGTGCTCGCACACGGACGCGCCCTGCCGAGGGAAGCGCTCTGCCGCGGGCCTGATCGCCGTCTTCCCAAACTTCCGACGGCTGGAGGGAATCGGGGGCTGAGAGGCGCCTGCTTTCTTCCCAGACTCCACCCGACCCCCGGCGCACCCCCGCTTTCTCAGGGCAGCCGTCGGGGCAGAGAGGAGATGGTGGTTGCAGCTGGCCCCTGGGGCCGCCCGAGACACTGGGGCTGACTGCCGGCGGGACGCAGAGCAGCTCCCAGCTGCCCCGAGCGAGAGGAAACGGGCACGACAGCGGGGTGCAACGCCCGGCCAGCCGCACGCCGGCGGGACTGAGGAATGACGGTAAAGGACCGGAGACGGAGGAAGACTGCGCAGGACTTGAGCATCTTCGGGCCAAGAGCCGAGACCGACAAGCATCAGAAACTAATGGGTAGCGCATGCCCCTCCCTCACGGGCCGGCGGCGCCTGCCGTCTCGGTGACAGCGGTGCTCCTCCCAGGCCCGATTCGCAGCACCCAGCACAAAGCTGGGCCTGGCGGAGACATCAAGACACAAGAACCAGGGTGACCGTGACCCTGGCCCTCACGACTCCCCCTCATCCTCCTCCTGTGTTCTTCAGTCCTTTCCTCAGCTGGACTCTTCGGCTCCACCCAAATCTGGCACCAAGAACAGGTGACAGATTGGATCTTTTTGACTCTGCTACCCCGCGTACTACAGATCGGGCAGCCCCAAGACACACGCTCCCAAATCCAAAGCTTCCTGAGAAATGACACCACGAGTGGAAACATTCCACACCACTGACCTCACGTGACAGGTCACGTCAAGACCCGGGGGCCTAACACGCAGACTACGTTCAGGCTCTGCGTATTGAGGCAGGAGGTGTTCACAGATTTTGCATTTAGAGCTGGGGGCCATCTCAAGACACCTCGCTCTGTGATACAAAGACACTTCTGGTTCTGGGCGTCTTGGACCGAGGCGCGCGGCCCGTGCTGTGCTTTCTATTACACGGAGGAGACGGAAAACGCCTCCCAGCTGTGGAAGGCTGTTGCGTGGAAGTTTCTCCAACTTCCCCCAGGCTTCAGTCCCGAGGACGTGCCCGAGTGGCGCCTGCCCCTCACGGCTGTGGGCTCCTCGTCACCCCCGCCCCTGTTCCATCACTGCCCCTGACCTGAGGCTCGGAACCGCAGCGGACGTCACACACGCACCTCGGGCTCCGTCGCAGGGCTCCGAGTCCCTGGAGGGCTCAGGGCTGCACACAGCCCCGGGCCCGTGCCGCGCCTCCTGCCGCTGGCCCGTGCCGGCTCACGTGCGCACCTCTCCAGCCCCGCTGAGTCTCAGGCCCCGAGTTCACGGCCGCGGAGCTTTCCTGTGTTCACGGACTCAGCGGATGTCCGGGCTCACTGCCCGGCCCGGCCGAGGTGGACAGACCCCGCGCTTGGTTCACGGTGCCGTGTGCAGCGCGAGCTCAGAAAGTACCACGTTCTGTAGAGAGCGAAGCGCAGGGCAGGCCGGCGGCATTACCTTGAAGCATGCAGTCGTAGGCCTTGCGGTCTCTCCTTCCCAGCGCGTCCCAGAAGCCCAGGGGCTCCGAGCCCTCCTCGCACTCGTGTATCGTCACGTTGCTGCTGCTGTGCAGTCCGGCTTCCAGGGGGCACCTGCAGGGGGCAAGCACGGCGTCCGGAAAGAGGCGGCCGCACAGAGCTGCTGGCCGCGGCAGCGGACTGGCCCGCTCAGTTCCACCTTCCCGCTGACAGCTTTGCCACTGGCGGAGAAAATACTTTGTGCCGCGTCCGAGCGTGTTTGAGGCGCAGGAGGAAGCGCTGGCTCGGCCCCCAGGGAGGGCTATGCGCTTACACATGACAAGCAATGGAAATGACCCACGGTGTAACATGCAGCACGACAGTTTTTCTACTTCTTGTCCTTCCCTGCTAGGACATACATGTCACCAGGAGAAAGCCTTTGCGTGTCCCTGGCACGTCCTAGACCCTAAATCTGTGCTTTGCACCAAAGAGGAGATCGACAAACACTTGCTGAGGACACGAATGGGTCCCCCGTTCTGCTTCATTCCTAGTGTCCAGGCCCTGGACAGTTGCGGGGCGCTGCTCTCCCCACCCCTGCTCCGCAGCCTGCAGAGCGACTCTCCGGTCTCTGCCTCCCTCAGCCTGCGGCCAGAAGGTCACGCCTCTTCCTCGCCTGGCCACCTCCACGCCAGCAAGCTCCGCAGCGCTCACAGGGGAGGCAGCCTCACTGCCCTGCATGGGTGCCAGGAGGAGGGCTGTGCCACGCTGCACTGTGGTGGCCATGCTGGAAGGTCCCCGAGGCCGCCCAGGGCTCCTCCAGCTGCCCGTGAGGCTGGTCTGCAGCACCCCGACCCCGGCCGGCCCACAGGTCAGGTTAGAGCTGGGGTGTGTGGGGGGGCAGGATTGATGGCTTCCCCTCAGCTCTCCCGCCTGGGCTCTTCCCGAAGAGGCTCCTGGGATAGCGACAAGACCCAAACCCTGGGCCCTGTGCCCGCGGGACCCAGCCAGGACTTCTCCTTGAAGGGGCGGGCTGTCCTGCGCAGGGGACATCAGCTTTCCCGTTCTGCTCTTGGACGGAACTAAGACTTAGAGTCCCTGGAGGATATCTGCTCTTTGGCTATCGGAGGATTCCAGGCTTCTCATTTAAAAGCTGAACTGGGCCTAGGAGGCCGAAGCTACTGTGTCCGCCGGGGTCATTTCCTTTGCTGTCAGCAGTGCCCACTGTTGTTGCTGGACGTGGGCTCCCGCTGTGTCACAGGCTGGCCTCGAACTCCCACCTCCGCCTCCCCTGAGCTGGGCTACGAGCACACGCCGCTGCGCCGTGTGGTGCGGTCCCCCGGTGAGGCGGGCGACACCCAGAAAGCCAGAGGCCTCTGGCGTCACAGGTCTTGGCGAACGCGCGTCCCCCCACTTGGAACACCAAGTTCCAGCCACTGTCCCTGGTTGATGGCACCCCGGGCACCCGCCCTTCCCTCCCGGCCACTCTCACCCCCCGAGGGCCCCTCTAGGGCAGCTCGTGGCAGGCGCAGGACACTCACTGTTCCTTGATTCTGTTCGCCGCGGTCCTTCCCACCTCCTTCGTGTGCGCCTGGGCCTTGCATCCGTGCCACAGGTAAATCAGGGCCTTGTTCACGTTGAGGACCACCATGGAGGTCCTGGACCGCAGGCTGCTGCAGTGACAGGCCACCTCCAGCAAGTTCCCCTCCATGGGGACTTCTCCTCGCACACAGTACAGCCGCCACTCACCTGCAGGGGGCGCCAGCAGCACAGTGAGGACCCGAGCCGGGGACGGGAAGAGCTGTCCTTGTGCATTCAGGCGGCTACCACACACACGCACGGACGCTCACACACACACAGGCACATGCACGCACAGGCTCTGGGGAGCAGGGGACACTGAGGTCCTCACAGCTTGAATCCAGCTGCGTGAGGCCTACATCGGGGTCTCCCAGACAGCAAATCACTTCGGAGTTCAGAAGCAGGCTGCCAAAAGTTCGGGATGCCCAAAAACCTCTTCTCCACAATTTACACACTAAGTCACCCAGCTCTGAAACTCAGATTTATTTGGTGGGGGTGCTGGCCAACAAGAGATAATACTTTACAACAGGTGAGCCACTGAGGATCCTACTCTCCTAAAAACCACAGACAGGCCCGGAGATTTAGCTCAGTGCTTCCTTGCACCTGGTAAGCGCAAGGTCCCAAATTCAGTCCCCAGCACCACGACCCACAGTGCCGGGCATGGTGGCTCACGCCTGTCATCCCAGCACTTGGGAGGCAGAGGCAGGAGGATTGCTGAGTTCGAGGCTTGCCTGGGCTACATGGTGAACTCAGGGCCAGCCTGAACTACAAAGCGAGACCCTGTCTCAAAAAACTAAAAAACAAAGCAGAAAGAATTTAGCTCAAAGCGAAGCAATCTTCCAACCTCTCCCATGCGAAGGTGGGTCCTGAAGGAAGCTCCACAGAGGATGTGAATGTTGCGGGGTGAAAGGCTGATTTGCCAGGCAAACACCAGGGGGTTTCCTTGGTAAAGCCACCGCTGAATGAAGACAGAGTCACCTTCTACCCCTTTGTCCCTAACGATTCCTTCTGGGGAAGGAAGAGCCTCGCGAATTCCAATGATGAAGGTGACTCACTCTGAGTGTTCTCCTCCTCCTCTTCGCGACGCCCGGAGTGCACCACCATCCCGCCCTGGAAACACTGCAGGAAGCAGGGCGGCTCCTTCCCCTGCAGGACCTGGACCTGCGAGGCGAAGCACAGGCGTCAGCCGGCGGCTCAGGCTCCCAGGCTCGTGGCACAGCACAGCGGCGCCACGCGTGAGACCTGAAGACTAGGAGACTTGCGCAGAGGCCCGCGGCAGGGCTGTCAGCCAAAGAGAAGCACTGCTGCTTTCACGTGCATTCCCTCCCTTTCAAAGGATTTCAGTTTTTTTGTCCTAAACGAACATAGGATTGTTATTTTCTGTTGAGTCATTTTTATCACTCATGTGTCTCTTGAACGTTCTTCTGAAACATGAATTCTGATACTTTAATGATTTCCCGTGATATGTCTACAACAGGAGTGATTTAACACACTTCCAACAAAGGGTGCCTCTCAGTGACAATCAACCACTTGGTAACTGTGGGGTGTGGACGGGTCCTTTGTAAACCACCTGCAACACCCTGGATCTTAAATGTCCCCGAAGGCCCATGTTTTGGAGGGTCAGTCCCCCGCGTGGTGGGGCCTACTAGAGGTGGGGGAACCTTTAAGAGGTGGGGCCTGGTGGGAGTCTTTAGGTCACTGTGGGCGTGGCCTTGAAGGGGACTGTGGGATGTCAGCCTCTTCTTCTCTTTCACTTCCTGGATGTGAGTAATTTTGTTCCTCCCCATGTTTCTCCATGATAGGCTACATCATCATAGGCCTAAAAGTAAAGTTGATCAAAAGCCAACTGACTGTGAAACAGAACCTCTGAAACCATGAACCACAATGAACCTGTTTTCTTTTTAAGTGGATCACCCCAGGCATCTGTTACAGCAGCAGAACGCTAACAGCACTCTGCTCATGCAGCACTGTGGCTCTCCCAGGACCACTCCTCTTCCTGTTCACACACTGTGTCTCTTTAGGGCTCAGTTCCATGGTAACAGGCTGGGGGTGAGCCGACTCATGCTCATCTTGGCAGGATGTTTCCCCTTAAAGAGGAAATGTCTTGCCGAGCTGGCAGTCGGGGATCACTGACAGGAAGCATTCCTTGCCATGAGTCAACTGACGATCTTGGCCAATCAAGTGCCAACCTGTGACAGGGTTTTATGCCATGTGTCCACAGTGGTGTCTTCTTTGGGTGGACTGACAACTAAAATGCACAATCTAGAGAGATTATGACTCAAAAACTCTAAGAGGCCTTTAAAGCATGATTAAAGGATTATTCACCCACGCCCTCTACAGAAGGAAAGGCGGAGTGACCTACTTTCAGTAACTGAAATGCGACTCTTGCTAGCAGTTATTCTGAAAATATGTTCCACAGTAGAAAATATGCATTACCGCGTTTTTTAGGGAAGATGATCAAGCGTGAGGACTCCGAGAGCCGTGTGCCTGTGGCTCTGTTTCTAGAGAATTTTTCTCTGCTCTCTTCCCTTATGCTATTCCCCGCCACTCTTCTCAAGTGGGGAACAGATCATGATGTCATGTTTCCCAAGCCCCAGAGTCAGCTCTTAAGTACTGGCACTGAGGGATGAGCCAGGTAGCCCGGATCATGCGGACACCCAAAGGAAATGTTTATACAACACGGGACTGGGTAGGGGCACCGGCCAGGCGTCACGCGGACCCGGGCACTGTGAGACCAGACTAACCGGGTCTCTTGCTGCCCTTGGGGGAAGAGGGATGATCAATGAGTGGATGCTGTGACTGTGTGTTTTCAGATGGTAGAAAGTACTGTAAGGAGATAAAGCCTGGGAAAGGGACAGATGGCAAAGGAGGTGTGGGCAGGGGTCTGAGGAACACAGGGCACGTGGCACCACGCAGTCACCTGCGTCCACAGTCACCTACGCTACCCGAGATCATCAAGTCCCCAGGGTCTGTAGTCTGTATTCAGGGACGCGCCCCAGAGGGCACAGGTGTGAGGGGTGTGACAAGGGGTGTCTGAGGCTGGAGCAGTTTGGCACAGGGCGGGGAGATGTGTCGGGGCATCAGGAAGAGGTGGAAATGGCTGGAGCTCACTGAGGTCCACGGCACGACCAGGGTGCTCAGGGAAAGCCACCTGGGCTGCCTTCTCGTTTGACGCGGATAGTCCGTGCTCCCCCACATCTCTGAGGCATCCTTTAGTGGATTCGTGCCGGGGCGGCAACCAACTGGGTGTTGAAGGTGAGCGTCAGGGTAGTGTCCCGAGCGGGGCTTCCCGAGGGAAGCGGGGGTCTCTGCCCCTGGGTACCAGTATTTGGAAAACCTCTACCAATTTTAGAACCGGGTAATGGGTCTCCTTGTTTGATCTGCAGTGCCTGTCAGCAGCTAGGCAGAAGCCTTCGGGACACCCCCTGGCCCCTGGCCCTGGGTTCGTGGGCTGCCGCTGGTGGATGCATCACCGGCTCCAGACCTCGCCGCGGCGGGTGCAGGGGCGGGAGCGGGCCGGGCGGCGTGCCCGAGCGCCTCCTACCTGAGCGCCCCGCTCCTCGTCCAGCTCCACCGTCATCAGGGCTGAGGTCCCCTTCTCACTCACGGTGGAGTGCCGCCCTTGCCAGAAGAAGTAGACGCACTTCTCCCTGCCCGACGCGCGGGTCGAGTGCTCGCCTCTCTGTCTGCTTCCCACTGCGGGCACAGAGGGCAGAGGGTGAGGGGCAGCTGAGGAGCCAAAGGAACAGCGAGACTGCTCGGGCACCGGGCAGAGACTTGCAGAACCGGGGGCGGGTCAGTCCCTCCCGGGAGGGGGACACCAGCCTCTGCCCGTGGCCGGGTCCTCTTGGCACCCAAAGGCGAATGTGCGCCATCCAACAGGGACGGACTGGTCCGTCCGAGTGGGCAGAGGGAGAAGCGGGGATGCCAGCGCCGGCCCGACGGCCACACGGGCGCACGTGTGCCTCACACTCCACACGCCTGTTGTTATTCAGTGCGTCTGGGGAACCAGAGGCGCCTGTAAGGGTTTTGCCTTCAGGTTTCCGGCTCCTTTTCCTGTGCGGCCCAGTGGTCCCTGCGCTCCGCACAGCGTCCCCACCGCGGCCTGGCTCCACCGGCGGTGCAGACGGTGCTGACCGCTCGCCGCCCTGTGCGGACGTCGGGGCCGCGGCCCTCAGTGTCTCACAGAGTCAGCGCCCAGTGGAGGTGGCCCCGCTGACAGCCTCGCCTGTGCCGAGCCGGGGAAAGCCACAGGGCCCTCGGTCTGACGGGCAAAGGCGGCCATGCTGCCTCTCGTGAGGTGAGTCAGAACGCTGCCCTCCCTGGCGCGGGGAGAGTGGACGCGGCCCGCACTGGCCAGGGAGTGGACTGGCCCCCGAGGCGCGCCCCTCTCCTCCTCATCACCTCACGGGAGAGGCGGCCTCCGAGGCCACCCCGCCTGGGAACCGCGGAGACCTCTCTTGCCGCGAGGCCCTGGAGCAGCGGTGCCGGGGAGGGCCTGCCAGGGGTCCCCGCGCCCCACACTGCACCCCGGGCCCTGCTCTCCGGCCCGCTCGCGCGGAGACGAAGCGTCACTGACCTGCGGTGCTCACCATGAACTTCCACTTGACCACGTAGGTGTCGCCCTCGTGGAACTGCCCGACGCTCTGCTTCGGGAGCCTGCTGTAGTCGAACTCCAGGATGTGCCAGACGTCCACGGACACGCTGGCGATCTCGAACTGCCTCCGGTCGTCCCCTTCCACCAGGCCGTGGCCGCGGCCCACGTTCACCCCGTCCAGGACGGTGCCGGCCGCCACCTGGGGCAGCTGCACCATCCGCGTCACGTCGTACGGCTTGGCCTCGGCCCTCGGGTCTTCCTGCGAGGGACGGGCCATGGGTGTGTCCGGCCGCCTCCGCGGTGAGGCTGCTCGGCTGCCGCCCGGCCCTCCCCGGCTCCCCGCCCTCCCGCCTCCTCTTCCCGCCTCTGCGGTGCTCCGGACGGACCCCGGCCTCCCCCAGGCCGCCCTCTCTCCGGGGCTGCTGACTGCGTCTAGGGGACGCCTCTGGCGGCCACAGCCGTGAGTTTCAGGGGCCTGGCAAGCCCTCTGCTCTCCGCTCGGTGCACCCAAGAGGGCTCCGAGCACCCAGGCACGCCTGCCGGGCCCTCCCTGGGTGCTGGGTGCTGGGCGCTGGGCACGAAGCCCCCCGGACTACCTTCTGCTGCGCGGGATCCCCGCTGCTCCTCTCAGCCGGGCGCTTCAGCTCGGTCCAGTCAAGGAACTTCT
This sequence comes from Thryonomys swinderianus, assembly GCA_004025085.1. Lineage (NCBI taxonomy): Eukaryota > Metazoa > Chordata > Mammalia > Rodentia > Thryonomyidae > Thryonomys > Thryonomys swinderianus. The sequence continues at coordinate 53,597 of PVIC010000780.1, read as the reverse complement.
CTTTGAACAAAATGGTCTCATTGTGTTCTGTGAGTCTCCCAAATATCGCCCAGTCAGGCCGCCCCTGTCCTTTCCTGTGAGTGGAAGCGCAGAAGAAGGGAACCGACTCAGGACACGGGGGCGGGGGCGCTCGCGTGGCAGCCAGGCCCCTCGCGGCTGCGCCGGCCTCTCCCTGGGCGTCACGTCACGGGGATTGACCGTTTCCGAGGCAGCTGAGCAGACAAAGCGCGAAACGCAAATTTTTCTCCCCTGTGCTCCAGGGAGAGCTAAGTATTAGTGAGGACTGGAAACTGAACAGCCCGCGAGGCCGTGGCGGGGAGGCAGAGACTGCGGCATGGGGCTGCCCCTCCTCCCTCGTCAGGACCGCTGGGAACATCTTCCGGGCGGCCTGACGTCCTGGGGCGCTTGAGGACACGCTGGCGCCCCGGGTGCCTGGCAGCGGCTTCTCCTCGGCGAGGCCCGGAGGCAGCCTGCTGCAGAGACGCGGGACACCCGCGGGGCAGGTGGCCACGCCCTCCTCCCACCTGCTTTATCCGCCCGTGTTATTTTACTACAGGGAATAAAATAATCTAGCTTTCCCTTGAGTCCTTAAAGCGCTGCTTGTTACAGTATGAATGCTAGATGGGCATCTGCTTCAAAGGATTTCACGTTTTTCACATTGACCTAATTTTCACTTTTAATTATTATGGAAGTAAATTCATAATAAATCAGTAATTCCATTTTAAAACAAGAAACTAGGTAGGAAAGTTGAAATTTGAACACAGTTCTATGCTGTTTGGTGATATAACCATTCTAACTTATGCGGCACAAATAGAAGTCTTTTTTGTTTTTGGTCTGGTCATTAAAAAAACAAAGACCCTTTGCAGGTAATAATTCTTTTTGCTAGATTACATCGTAGAGTTTGTACACATTCTACTGATTTGCCAATTCAAAGCCCAGTCCATTGTAGAGAGTACTAAAACTATAGTCATTTTAAAAATAGCATCTCCTCCTCCTTTGTTCTGCTTCAAAAAGCACAAACATCATCTTCTAGCAAATCAATCCTGGGACTCTCTGTGGGGAAGGTATGAAATTAGATGGAAATGTCTTGATTTTCCACCTTTGGATCAGTGACAGAATTCCAGCTCCTAGGAAGCTTTTTAGGACGTAATTTGTTTTAAACAATCGCTGCCCGTCTGCCACACAGCACCTGGGACGTGGCGGGGGGACTCCGCCATTCGCTCCAAAAATTAAATACGACACAATGGCTTCCTGAAGACTACAATTCTGTATTTAGTTTGATTTCAAGTTCAATCGATAAAGCTAAAATATGCTCGTTTGGTGAATATTCATGCCCATGGTGTGGAATTTTCTACAAAACGGAAACCTTCCCATAAGGAGCGGACAACTGTAGCAACAGCAGGCCCGCAGGAGACCCGCTCGCTGCCACACAGGCCTGGCCGCGCCGGTACCTGGGGATGAGCGCGTTGCACTCTGCAGGGTCCAGCGGGTTGATGTCGCAGTTCTCATAGTCAAAGGCTCCGTTCCACAGGTGCTTGGCCAGCTGGAAGGCTATTTTCCGTTGGGCTAACGTGACCTCTTTCCCGTGCCACACATACACTTCGCTACCAAAATCGAACACCAGGACCTGGGGGATGGCACAGAAGGCTCTGTTAGCTTCGGGATGCGGAAACTCCAGGGCCGGCAGTACAAGCACGGCAAGCTCGCGAGACCCGAGGGGGTGTCTTCTTCCTCGCTCTCCTAATGTCCGAGGCAATGTCTGCTCCTGAGCTCAGAGCTGCTCATCTAAAGGGTCCCTGTTTGATGCACCCTTTGGGGCCTGGTCCCCAGCTGCTGGGCTCTGGGAAGCGATCAGGGAAGGAGACCCACAGTTTCATGGTGTGCATAGCCGGATAGCTGCATCAGGAGGTGATGGGAACTCAGGAGGCGAGGCCTAGTCACAAGGGCTAGACCTTGGGGTTTTAACGCATCCTCAGTCCCTCCCTCTTGGTCTCTGAGGCCGTGAAGCCAGCTGATCCCGGACTGGAAGCTCCGAAACCATGAGCCAAAATAAACCCGTCCTCATTGAGTTGTTATTCTCAAGTATTTTATCACAGTGACAGAACTCTGGCTAACACGCCACTACCTTTTGATTTATAAAAGAGATGCGTAAGTATATCTTATCTTCCTCTCTCCCTCCTTCCCTGTCTTCCTTTAAACTCGTTCATTCATCCCTTCAACATAAGACAGGTTGCAAACACGCCAGGTACTAATGATGTCAGTGGCTGCTTCCTCCTGTATTGCAAGAGCCTTAAAGACACGGGTCCTAACACCCTTACACTTCACCTGGAGGTTTGCTGAGTGAATACGTGAACATGATCCTAAACCTCATTTTCATGGCTATGGATGGTTCTATTTTTTATCTGAAAATAATTTCTTCCTATATTTCCAGCAATCCAAATTCTACTTAGCTCTAAGCTATGGTCAATTTCTCTTTCTTTTAAAAAAGAAATTATTCCTCATTATTTCTTTGTCTTTTATTTTATTCCAATCTAAATGTCTTTCGAATCATATACTCACTCTAGGTGTGAGTTAAATTTGAACATGTGTCTACCCAATGAGATTTAAGGCCGCTTTTTATTTTCCATTTCTTTCTCAACTCTTTGAATACACAATTATATTAGAAGTGTATAATTAATAAATATTTACTGATGTAAGTAGAAAAAAAATGCCATTAGTTGGAAAATCCTTGTTATATACAATGCATCTATTATTGTTGAATGTTAAGAACCAAAAATATTTTGCTTAGAAAATTCAAGAGAAAGGACAAAGTAACATGGTTTGCCTAAAATAAGGTCTTCAATGATCTAGGCCAGCCCCAAAGAACATTCTGATTCCAGTATTAGTATTTCAGTTGGGAGCAATGGTTTGAAATCCCAGACTCAGAATCTGACAGGTGTCCTGAAGCAGGCTCTCCCAGCACTGGACACTTACTGTCTTCGTGGACACCCCAGGCAGAGTGCCCTAAGTGCTCTCCTGCTCAAGTACTGCGAGGGTTCATCTTGACTGTCAGCTTGACTGGCTTGAGAGGTGCCTGGGGGATCAGTAAAGGCACCTCAGGCTATGTCTGGGTGGGTTGGGGGCCGTGACTCTGGACCATCTCTAGGCCCTTCCTGTCCAGCTTTTCCTTGCTTACTTAGCTTCCTGGCAGCCACACAGTGAGCAGCTTTCCTCTGCCAGGCCCTTCTACTACGCTGTTTCCTCTTCAGAGACAACCAGCCATGGACCGAAACCCTGAAACCATGAGCCTCGGTAAACCTTTCTCCATGAAGGAGCATGTGTCAGGCCTGTTCAGCCGGCAACAAGAAAGCTGGCCACGCACTGTACCTCTTTTGGTTGCAGAAGGGAGCACTTGGGAATTTTGCCCCAGTAGTCGTCGTCGGGGACGAGTTTGTCATCCATCAAGCGGTAAATGCAGTTCGTCTCTATGATGGCTGCCTCATACAGCTCATCTTCCTTCGGGTCACCGGCAGCTTTGGGAGCAAGAATGGTAGGTTCAAAAAGTAGCTGTTTTAGAATGAGCCAAGAGAGAAGAAAGAAAGTTCAAGTCACGTCTGTCTCCAATACACAGTGACTCTTACACTGGTAACTGGTCTGGCCGCCCAGGAGCTTCCAGAAGTCTTTGGCTGCATGAGTGTGTGTATTAATTCCTTCTTCGATGGTCTGTATGTAAGTAGCTCGGCAACCGAGTTCCCTTTTTGTCTGAATTAAAGTCGCCAGTTCTGAGGCCTGAAAGACAGAGAGAGGCGTCACCTGGTTAGAAAGGCCTATGGCGACGGGAGTGGTGCACGCCACAGCCAGAGAAGGGAAGCTGGGCGTGTCTGAAGGGGAATCTTCTCCCAAGCAGCAGGAGGACGAGCGTTGCTGGGCATGCTCAGGAAAGTCAAGAAAATGTAACCGAAGCACTGAGGTTCAGCAGTCCTGTTGTTTTCTGTCTGCAGTGGGCGTTGACCCCGGGGACTCGCACACGTCAGGCCAGCAGGCCAGCCCCGAGCTTCAGCCCCGCCCTCCTTAGTTTGTATCTTGAGACAGGGTCTTGCTAAGTTGCCCAGCTTGCCCCTAACTTGCGCTCCTCCTGTCTCAGCCTCCCAAATAAACTGGGATTTCAGGTGCGTCATGATGCCTGGCTAATGTTTTAGGGCAGCGGTTCTCAGCCTTCAATACGAAGCAGACTGTATGCAAAGCTTTTGCCTCTCCTTGTGCTTTGCTTCGTGAGATGCTCTTCTGAAAGGCATGTACCTGGGGGGAACAAGCCCAGCGCTTCAGACTAGAGGTGCTTCTGGGATCCCCCCTTTAGCACCCCACGAACGCCTCTGTGCTGACACCCGGGGAAAGATGCTGCCCGGCCCTTCTCACTGGAAGGAAGCCCCGAGAGTCTGAGAGGCTTTGCAAGGGCCTGGAGCTGGAGGGACGGTGCCCGGCGTGGAGAGGAGACGCCAGCGGAGCGCCTTGGGTCCGACACCCACCTTTGCCTTTTCGATGACATTCGCGAACTCTCCCGCCCACAGGAAGCAGTGCTGGGGAGACAGCAGGAGGAAGCAGTCCCCGCTGTTGAGGGAGGAGGCTCGTGGCTCCACCAGCCTGGTCTGCACGTGTCTTCTCCCTGCAGGGGAGGCCCAAGGTCACCGTCTTCCGGGACAGGGGCCCCCGGGCGGCGACCACAGGGGAACATCCCCGCTAGGGACGAACGACCCCGGGCTCTAGTTTCAGTTCCCGCGGTGGAGGGTGGCCTAGAAGGGCAGGAGGAAGGGTGGGCAGCAGCGTCTGCCACCCCACTCGTGGTGCTTGCCCAAGCGCCTCGCCGCTCAGGACGCACCCAAAGGGGCCCTGGGCTCCCTCCTGGGGACGGCCCAGCACGCCCTTCCCCGCTGTAGGCCAGGCAGCCTAACTTCCGGGTCTGACCTTCCCAGGGTACCCCAACTCATGGGTGTCTGGAGGGATCTGCGCGCCCCGCTCACCCTTCGGGGAAATGCCCTGCTTACTCCGAGCTTCCCACAGTACACACGTGTGTCGAATCCACACTGAGCCACGGGAAACAGTCCCCGGTTAGCAGTCTTCAGTGTGCTCAAGGGACAGTGGTTTTGCCCAGGTGGAGGGCAGTCCTTCCGCCCACCTCTCTGAGGCCCACCTACACAGTGGCCACCGGGACACCCCTGCCTGTCCTCCGTGTCTCCCTGCTGGGGACAGAAGGGCACCAGGGCTGCTTCCTCGGCTCCTGCGGCGCCCGTCCTTCCCCGGGCTGCGCCCTCCTGTGGCAGGGAGAGCCCGGGACAGAGCCACTCCGGCCCCTGAGGCTGCGTGCGGGCTAGGGACAGAGACCACAGAGCCAGGGCCTGGGCCAGGCCAGGGCGCGGGCGCAGAGGCCGCGGCAGTGGAAGGGGAGATGCCGGGTCACCTCGGGGGCTGCGGTGCACAGAAGCCCCTGGCTCAGGGACTCCGGGAAGCTCAGGTGTGAGGAGGAAGCCAGCCTGCGGCAAGCGCACAGCCCGCAGCCTCCCGGGGGGACGGGGGCAGTCGGGACGCCTGGGCCAGAACGACCACTGGCCCGTCCGTCTGTCCAGCCGGCCGGCCGGCCGTGTGCGCTCCCTGCACCTGCCACGAGGTACCTTTGACCTGCAGCAGCATCAGCTTCTTGTAGGGCACCGCGCTGTTGTTGGAGCTCTGCTCCGTCAGGCTGACGCTGCGCAGGCTGACGCTGCTGAAGTTCTCCTTGCTGGCGAGGCCCGCCAGGGTCACCTCGGAGAAGCTGGAGCCGGTGGACACTGCGCAGAGGGAGGGAGGGAGACGGGAGGGGCCGGCGCTCAGAGCGGCCGCGCCGAGCCGGCCTTGCGGGTGGGCTGCCAGCGCCCCCGCCCCGGGCGTCCGGCCGCTCCGCTGCTCACTCTTTTCCACCTTCATCCGCTTGGACTCCATGAAGGCGATGTTCAGCCGCTGCTCCGTGTACTCCTGCAGGAGGTCCGCCCTGGCCGCCAGCATCTTCAGCGGGTTCTTAGAAGCCTGCACCCGGCGCTTGGGCCGCACTGCGCGCTTGTGCTCGGCCACGGAGGAGCTCAGCCTGCCGGAGAGCGGGCTCAGTGACCGGAGGGCCGCGGCCAGCTCTGGGCGCAGACTCGTGATTTCACCTCCTGTCAAGCCAACCCCGTTCCCTCGCCCGGAGCCCTTTCTCACTTTCTAAGGAGCTCAGCCGCCCGGGCGGGCTGGGGCTTGGGAAGCCTCCTGCCTGGCGGCAAAGCCACCCTGAAGCTCCAGCGGCCCCAGGACCAGTCCCGCAGGGGGAGCGCACAGGCGGGAGGCGGAAGGGCGTGGCCGGCCGCGGGTGGGGGGGTCCCACGACGCCCCGCAGCCCCCGGACCCAGCGGGCAGCTCAGGCTGCTGTCCTCGCCCCGGCCTAGGTGTGCAGGGCCTGTGGCTGAGTCTGAATATGTAACTTGGTGGCGTGAACGTCTGTGTGCACGCGTACTAGTGTAAATACACGCATGCAAGGGGCAAATGGTGAAAGTTTAGATAGAAAAACCGATTCGAGGAAGACACTCCGCCATTAGTCTCCCTCAACATCCTCCCTCGGGGTCTGAACACACGGCTGCCCTTCCGCTCGCCGCTTCTGGAAGCAGGGTCTCTAGCAGGAGTGGCGGGAAGCACAGTGAGGAGCACCGCCGCGCGCAACTCAGCGGAAAGCAGGCTCCTAAAAGCAAATCTCGGCGTGTCCTTACTGAGCTGCTGCTGGCTCTGGCACGGTGAGGCCGCTGGTGTCTCCTCCAGACCAAACTGACCGTGGAAAGAAACCATCCCGTGTGGATTCAGGGCATGAAGGTAGCTACGACACTGCAACCAGCGCTATTCACAGGAGGGGTCTCCCGGAACCCCTTGGGGGTATATCTACAGGGCGGGTGTCGCGGCTTGTGTCTAGATATCCCCCAGAACCTCACCGGGACACAGGTGGGGGCTTTTGAGAGGTGGCTGGATCGAAAATATGTGATGCCGGGATCAGGGGCGTGATGCTGGGGTCGATTCACGGTGCGAAGCTAGGATTAAGGGCAAGAGAACAGCCTGCCCCAAGGGTGGGCAGCCTGCCGAGGGGTAAGGGCAGGAGAGGGGGTCGTCGCTCGCCGCCGCCACTGCTGCTGCTCTTTGTCCTCCGCTGCCTTCTGCCTATTCTGCCCTGAGCCTCTGCCATGCCACCCTGCCTTGGAACGGGCCAGTGACAGACTGAAGCCTCTAAAAACCACGAGCCAAAAGAAACCTCTCCTCTCCTTCCTCTGGGTGTCGGGATTTTGTGTCAGCCACAAGAAAAAAATAACTAAGACAGAAGGGGAATATTCTAAAGGGGATTAATAGCAATGTATCTTTTACTGTAACAAATTATTTTTAATTTCAGCATTCACTGTTTCAATCACACCTTGTACGTGTTTAAATTATTAGCACTGAGGTAGGGAGAAGCCTGCGAAATGGTTAAGTAATCACGTTTGCGCACACCCCAAATATCACGTTAGGGTTGAAATGAGAATTGGTTCATTTCTTAAAGGTAAAACAGAGACATGCTGATTGAAAACAAGCTGAAATATGCCAAAAATGTCCCAGGAGCAGTCCGTGGGAAAATCCTGGGAGGGCCGCCCGCCCCCGGGCTGTGGGCGCAGCCCCGCATGTGCCCCGCTTTGGGGGACAGCACTCAGATTTCCCCGGAGGGAAGCACCGCCCTCAGTGCTCTGCAGGACCCTGCGAGGACCCAGCTCCCGGCTCTGGCCTGTCCCCGCCTCCGACCTGGGCTGGGCCTGCGGACTCAGAACGCGGTGAGGCCTGGCGGGGCTGTGGGGAGAGGCCGCGGTGCTGGCCGGCCGCGCAGACGGCCTGTCCAACAGGGCCAGCCCAGGGTCCCTCAGGAGTAAAGCCAGACCCCAGGAAGTGGCCACTGACAGACCACGCCGCACGAGCCCGGGGCCTGAGCTCACACCCGCACGGTTCAGGCCCTGAACCTGTAAATCCCTCCACACCTTGCCCTGGCGGAGGTTGGTTTGGCTGAGCTATTTTTCTGGCACTTGGCGAGAACAGAATCCCTGTATCACGGTGGCGCTGCCAAGGGGGCTGCGTGCTGTTCTCGCGAGAAGAGAGCTGTGCGGCAGCCTGGGAGAAGCTGCAGAGCCCCTGGCTTCACGCAGCACTGTGAGATCACATTCTTTGACTTTCTAGTTACTTGCATTAATAGGAGTTCACACCGTCCAGATAGTTTTCGGACAGAACAGTTCAGCATGTCAAACGGAACAGGTGTAGGGATCTCTGCTCAGTGGTGTTAATCTAAGAAGTGCGCAGCAGTGTTTATGTGAAAGAGCCAGTGACGCCGTTTTAGGGAACAGGGCAAACATCTGGGGCCCACACGGTGTGCCGGACGCACATCTGGACCGCAGCAAGCGGGTTTCTGGGGCCTGGCACTGTGCAGCTGGCTCTCCAGGACAACGCAGCCGCCGGGGTTCTGGCGCAGAGGAGGGAACACAGAGGCCTGTGCTCGCTGTGCGGGGACTGCAGGGCAGTGAGGAGAAAGACGAGAGCGCAGCAACTCACTTGGGCGCGTAAGGATCGAAAATAACATCAAAGTCCTCGTCCAGCTCCACAGGGCTTCTCGGCGTGCTCCGATCCACGCTGCGGTAAAATCTGGCGAAGGTCTCGTCGTCATCCAGCTGCATCACCTCCTTCACGGCTTTCCCGGTGACGGTGAGCACCGTGTCTCCAACTGCCGAGAGACGAGCGGGCGGACAGGGTCAGGGTCCCGTCGGCGACCATCACTGCGACCGCCGCTCGCCGCGGGTCCAGGGACTCCTCCAGCTCCCGGGACAGTGGCGCGCGGGGCCGTGTGGCGTGAGGACATCGCACTGGCACAGCACGAGCCACGCAGCGGTGGCTGGGAGCGGGCTGGCCTTGCTGTCCACAGCTCCGCCGAGCCCTCGGAGCCGGGCCCGTTCCTGCCGCAGGACAGCGAGCCCCGGCCCTCCCAGGGCAGGGGCCGGCTGAGCGCGTCTGCCCAAGACCAGGCACTAGGTCCCCCAGGCTTCGCACAGGGAGCCCCGGGGCCCGCGTTGCAACTACTCAGTTCTGTTGTTCGAGCGCAAACGTGGGACTGAAGTAGGTTCGCAGATAAGCACAGCTGGGTCCCAATAAAACTTTATTTACAAAAACAGGTGCACACTGGGTTTAGCCGTGTCGCTGTTCGCGGACCGTGGCCTGGGTCCCTGGTACACGTAGGTGGTGAACTGTGCACTGTTAGCGTTTCTGTCCGCCCAGTTCTCCTACGGCAGTGCACTTTTACACTGCTGGTTTTCAGTAACTGTGTTCTATTATTTTCAACCTTTTAGGGCCACTGTCCATAGCAGGGATTCCCACTGTCTAGTATTTGATACGTTTCGTGTAAGGAACATTTTTAACCAGAAAATAAAAGGCCATTTCTGCATGTTGCTCTTTTGTGGATTCTATGGACTTTCGTAATGCAATGTTTATCTCAATCTATTCTAAAATTTTCTCTTAGACATCATTTGTGATTTCAAGAAAGAGTATTAGCTTTTTTTCTTACTAGAAATGGATACATACTCTGGGAAGGTTATGCAAGATCATGTTGAGTTTGCATATTTATAGTTATTTTCACAGCTAAAAGCACAATCGGTCAATTCCTAATTCTGCTCTCATGACTGTTGAAAGGTTTAGTTAGGAAACAAATGCGTTACTGGGAGACTAGGAAATCGGAGCTTGAAACATTTTGTTCGACTTGACCCAAACTTCATTCTTTGAAAGATAACAACACAGATAATGTTTACAATAAAAGTTTGTAAATCTATTATAGCAGGAAGACCACTTAGTGAGGAGAAAAATCAATCACTTAAGGCTTGGGGATTCTGAGAGAGGAGCAGGATTATTTAGGTCTTCTTAGCTACTCATTGAAAACACAAATCGCAGTGTACTGTAAGAATATAGCCCAGCAGAGCTCCCTCCTGGCGCCTGGTACGTACCTTTATTATTCAACCTCCTCAGAAAGGTTTCTAGCCTGTCCAGCTTCAGGTCCGATTCCAGCTGCATATCCGGTCTGGCTTCAATATCTGAGCAATAGAAACCATCCGTGAAAGCGTCCCTGGAGACTCATCCGTTAGAAACCGAGGGCACAGTGGGCACCCTGGTGACTCACCTTCGAGAGGTTTGGACACCGGGGTGGTGCCCCTGGATTTGCTGCTGAGAGGGGATGCCACTGGGGTGATGGCTGTGGGCGATGCCAAACCTGCAGGGCAGAGCGGGGAGCCAAGCCTCAGCGTCCCACCATCACTTCCAGACGTTCCCAGGACCCAGCCACCCATGGGTCCCGTGTGGCCTGCAGCTGGCAGGCCTGTGCCTGTGGCTGTGTGTGCACGTAAGCACACGGGGTCTGGAGACGCCGCAGCTGTGGGGCGGCTGCCGCCACTCGCAGGATTTTACTGTTCCTGACAACTCAGCGGCTGACAAGCTGATTTTCTCAAACGAACAACAAAGCCATGGGGAACTCACCCGTGCTGTGTAAATGGGATAAGAACATGTGCGAAGTGACAGGAATACACCCAGACACACAGCGTTCTCAGCCCTGAGGGTGGGAGGAGCCGCTGACCACACGGAGGCTGCACCGTCTCCCACAGAGGAAGCTAGGGAGGAGCCTGCCATGTCAGGGCCCGGCGGCCTCCACGCTGGGAGGTCAGGCTGGCCTGGGACGTCACACGGGAGGGGACTCGGAGAGGCTGACTTTCAGAAGACGCGGGACGGCGTGTGGCAAAGTGACCTGCGACTCGGAGGGCCACACCCGCCTTCCCAGAGGCACCCGAGAGCAGGAGGGAACCTTCCCACGGGCCGCGGGCAAGGGGCACGTGGAGGGAGAGGGTGGAATTTCGGAACAGCGATGGGATCTCGCTGGAACCAGCAAGCTCAAGAAAGACAAAGATGGGCCGGAGGGTTGGCTCAGTGGTTCCAGCGCCTGCCTTGCAAGCGCAAGGTCCTGAGTTCGATCCCCGGTAACCACATAGAATGCTGGGCATGGAGACACGCCCACCAACAGTCAACACCGCATACCACAGTGCCGGACGTGGTGGCTCCCGCCTGTCATCCCAGCACTCAGGAGGCAGAGACGGGAGGATTGCTGAGTTCGCGGCGGCTTGCCTGGGCACCATAGTGAGCTCAGGGCCAGCCTGAACTACAAAGCAAGACCCTGTCTCAAAAAAGCAAAAAAAAAAAAAAAAAAAAGAAAGACAAAGATACGTGTTTTTTTCCCCCCTAATTTAAGGGGAAGAGATTGGAAAGGGAAAGAGTGTGTTTATGAAGAAAATGACATTCATGGTTGACATTAATGTTCTCATTTGCAATACATGTGGAGTCCTTGGAGACTCTGCCCCTTTTAGTACCCTGAAGAACTCCGAAACCACTGTCTTTTACAAGCAAAAATTAGTGAATGAATTACTCTGCTCCTTGCTCTTGTGAGTGGGCCAACTAAGTATCATAGCGTAAAACATTTAAGGAAGAACACCAACACGTGGCTTAATTTTAGGTGATATTCTGCACCTACTGCTCAGTAGGGGTATGTATTTGTATGTATCCATTTGCAAATCTGCTGTACGTATTTTCAGATTTGTTTCAGTTTCCAGGTCTTCCAAGGCGCTCCATGAGAAGAAGGTGAGCTTTCTCGAAAGATCGTAATGGAAGCCAGACAGTTCAGGGTCAGGAGGGTGGGGCAACAACACATCACCCCTACTGAAAGGTGATTAAGGTAAGTCGGAGACCCGTTAGCAGAGAAGCCACGAGCACTTCACTGACAAACAGGATTCAACTCAAGGCTGATTTACAGAACAGCAGCAAAATCTGCCCTCTCGGTTTTCTGTGGACTGGGCAACGCCCGATGGCAGGCGCCCCCTGCTGGCCACCCAGAGGCAAGGCACAATGACCTCTTCGCAGGTGGGTTTTTCTCTCAAGAAAGAGAACGTAGGGACTGAAATCACAAAATAGTACACCACAGCGAAGCACTCTTCATGCTTCTTCTCCAGGACTTCTAGATGCCATGAATAATGACCTGTTCTTTCTGGGAACATTTTCACATCGTGTTCAAAAGGATGATTTGAATATCCTTCTTACAAACCAGGAGCAGTGCTTACAAACCAGGGGAATCAGAGAGGGGGCACCCTCGAGGGAGGCTGTGGGCACAGTTTCCCAGGTGACAGGTGACGTCGGGCTCCAGCGTGCCTCCGGGTGGCCCGCGAGGGCGTCACTAAGGTGGCACGGCTGGTACGGGTGAAGGAGGGCTCTGTGCCTGCTGCTCCTCCATGGGCTCCTGCAGTGGGACCCCTCTCTGCCCAGGGGCAGAGCCCTGCAGACAGCTGTGCCTACAGCTCCCGAAACTGGCCTCCGAAGGCCAGAGCGGTCCACTTCGATAGAAAGGGACCCAGGAATTAACCTACAGGGGACAGGAGACAGGCTTATTTGGGATAAGCAAACTCTGCATCATAAGAACATGGGAATAAAAGTAATTATGGGAAAGGACTGAGATGTGTCAGCCGGTGTGCACTTGCTTTGGAAACCTACAGCTGCATGCAGCCACGCGCCAGCTCTGACCTTTCTTGACCATCCTGCCCGCCACGGTGAACTGCGTGGAGTCGTTGGCGGCGCCTCTGCCCTTGGCCTTCCACGCCTCCTCCCGCGCGGTGATGAGATGCTTCCGCTCCTCGATCGTCATCTGGCTCTCTCGACTTTCCGCCACCCGCTGCTTGTAAAACGTGTAAAAGAGAAATTTAGAGCGGAAGAGCGAGAAACGCGATGGAGGCGCGCACTTTTGCCCGGAGCATTTCCTGAGCGAGAAGGGGCCGGCACCGAGGGACGGAACGACGGAAATGCTGCCGCCGTCCGCGGCTGGTGCCCGGGTGAGCGACGCCGCAGGCCCTCCGCATGCCCTCTCGGGCACCGCGCTGCGGGGAGCGCCGGCCGGCAGGACGCCCATCCGCGCTCCCGGCTGGCAGGGGGGCAGCCGGGCAGGCCGGCCTTGGCAAAGCCTCACAGCGGCCGGAAAGCTGTTTCCAAAGCTTCCCCGGCCCCGCCTGGGTCTGGAGAGCGCTGCTGGTGACCTGTGCGACCCACGCTGGGGGAGAGTAGAGTTAGGGGAGGGGCCGGAGGGACCCCGGGGGCGCAGACGGGAGGAGGCGCAGGGCAGGCTCGGGCCTGCAGGACCAGCTGCGGGGAGGGGAGAGCCAGCGGGGGGAGGATGCCAGGCTCCAGAGGGCAGGGAGGGGGGAGATGGCACAGCTCGTTTTCTTGCCGCCCTGGGAAGATGGAGGAGGCGCTGGTCTCCTTTCCGGTAGCATCAAACCGGGTGGAACTCGGAAAAGCTGGTTTCATACGTGAACCTGGGTTTCCCATCATACAATTTGTGAATCTCCCTTTTACAGGGGTTCTCTCACAGACCAGAAGTGATTGGGCGGTTACCTTGGTAATTTAAGGTAATTAGGCTAGAAACCTCTTCCTAAAGAAATGAGGCAATCCAGTACACAGTCCTGTCTTAGATCCTAACCGCCGCGGGGCTTAGAGGGACCATGGTGGGGGTGATGACACAGCGAGGCCACGGATGCCAAAGAGACAGCACCCCGATTTAAGTGCCTCACACTGATCACTGTGCTAATGTCCTGTGCTTACGGCGTGAGCTATCTTTGGCTTTAGAAAGCTGAGGTATTAAAAGGAGCATGTCTCTAAAGTACTGGCACCTGGTTCAGGGTGTGGATAAAGTTAGACACACACACCGTGTGCACACACACACACACACACACTTGCGGGAGAGGTAGAGGGGGGAAGGGGAGATGGGTGGGGAGAGGAGACAGAGGCCCACAGCTGGTGAGTCTGGAATGGATTTAGGAGAGGGCCCTGTCTGGGACAGAAAGTTTAAAATTTTACCAATATGAAAAGCTATCCAACTGTTCTAAAAACCTCGAAACTTTCCCTTTAACTTTCTTAGGACGGGCAAGAAGACTGTAATTCTAAGGAATACTCTGAATCATACGTCTGTAATACGTGAAGCTGACTTGCCAGGAAGACCTCGTGGGATTAAAGCAAGATTAAGTTTTCTTTGAAAATACGGTTTGGGGAGTGAAGGTGAATCAAACCAACAGAACACTTGGCTTCACTGTTCTTTAAAAGCATAGACAGTGCCAAGAAGTTGGCTCTTCCCAGGGCCCAGACATCACCAGTCCTGCAGTGACTTCTAGCGCCTCTCCAGGGCCCAGGGCGATGGCCCAGAAACAAGGCCCCCCAGAGCAGTGACCCCTTCCCCAAAGGCCCCGGGGCCCCTGGGCTCCCGCCTGGGCACGACGGACACAAGGAGGCCGTGACATAACCACCGGAGAATCCAAAGCGTCCATTCTTGGGAACGATCTGGGTCAGGAAGAAATTTTTTTTGTTGTTTTTTGGAGACAGGGTCTCGCTTTGTAGTCCAGGCTGGCCCTGAGCTCACTGTGCAGCGCAGGCAAGCCTCGAACTCAGCAATCCTCCTGCCTCTGCCTCCCGAGTGCTGGGATGACAGGCGTGAGCCACCACACCCAGCAGGAAGAAATATTTTTACTCCCCTCTTAAAGAAAATATTAAACATAAAATCTTTCATTTCCTTACTACTTTCTACTGAATGTGGCAACTTAGTAATTCCTTTTATCTGATTTTACATGGCTCTCCAAGGAGGGACTGGATATATGGTTTGTATAGTCTTGGAAGAACACATCAAAAGTGACTTAAATTTTAGAGCTCAAAATATGAGAATAAGGTGGATCTCTTTGTTCATTTGCTTTTTTAATCTAAAAAATTCACTATTTTATTGTTTTCCTGAAGTTTTCTGTACTTACATTTACAGAGAAACAAAACACACCACGTAATTGCCGATGGGCTTGCTGCTGCCCCTGTACCTCCCTAGAAAGCACAGCAAATCTACTTCCACACCCCACACTCAGGATACAGCGAGAGAAGGCCTAACCTATATTGTTACAATTAAGGCAAGTTAGGGGTAAAACTCTTCGGTACTTGGAAAGCTTCAGAGAAAGAAAATGTGATTTGACTTTTAGGCTTTTTATCTTACAGCTGGTTAAACTCAGCAACAGCAGAACGGTCCCAGAAATAAGGCACACGACAGCATTCTGGGCACCATTAAAGAAAGTTAGCTTGTCTTTGCTGTAAGAGAGATATTCGTCCACCATCCCTACACCAGTGTCCCGTGGCCTGAACAGAAGACAGAGAAGTCCCAAGCCTCCCTCAGACCCGAGAGTAACCACTGAGCCCTCTGACTCGTACAGGATGGGCAAGAAAGCAACCTCTTAGTCGGTGAAGTTCTGATGCCTGTGAGGAAGGACAGAATGAATGCTGCTGTCTGACACAGAGACTTCTGGATGACTCTTGTGAAAATGTCACCGCTGGAGAAAAGAAAAGGAGCTGATCTCAGAGGACGGAAATGCTCCACTGCCATCTGACTAGTATAAAAAACCTTTCTAGCAGGGCGTGGTGGCTCACGCCTGTCATCCCAGCACTCAGGAGGCAGAGGCAGGAGGATTGCTGAGTTCGAGGCTTGCCTGGGCTACACAGTGAATTCAGGGCCAGCCTGAATGACAAAGCGAGACCCTGTCTCAAAAAAACAAAACAAAACAAAACAAAATATTTGTTTATCTGGAAAAATTGCTAAGAAAAAAATATAGAAATGAATTACAATTTTAAGTAAAAAACCATAAATTGCTTTGGTAAATGTTATTTTTCTTTAAACAAAAATACATGGTGTGATAGTTCATGTTCATAGATAGGAGAACTCTGTTTTATCAATTTTTCCTACTTGACCTATAAATTCAATGCAATCCCTATCAAAATTCCAGCTCTTTGTGTTTTAGATATTGACAAACTTACAGAGTTTATGTGAAGATGAAAAAGACTCAAAATAGCCAATGGGAAATTGCAAGAGATGAATAATGTTGGAGAACTTACAAAACTGAACTTTAAGAATTATTATAAAACTACAGGAATTAAAACTGTGTAATATGTGGTGAAAGAAAGACCATTAGATCAATAGGATGGAATAAAAGGCCCAGAAAGGAGAGGTACAACTCAACAGAGAAAAGATCATCCCCTCAGGGATTATCAGCCCCCTGCCAGATCGTTAGAGTGAACTCATATCACTCGAAATGGATCACAGACCTCACTGTAAAATGAAAAGCTAAAGCTGTAAACCCAGAAACTATTGAAAGTGTGAGTCTAGGTGATCTTGGGCTTATTGATCACTTTTAAGATAAAATATCAAAGCCAGCATCCATGAAAGAAAATGGATAAGATGGATTTTAAGATGGAAATTAAAATTTTTCCTTTGTGGAAGATCCTGTCAAAAGAATAAGCTGAACCACAGGATGGGAGAAAAATTTGTTAAAACATGGCTGATAAAGGACTGTTTTCCAAAAAATATACAAAGGCATCTTAAAATTCAGCAATAAGAAAACAAACGACTAAAGGATCTGAACAAATATTTCACCAATGAATATACAAACTCAGCGTAAACAAATATACTCACCACCATGTCATCAGGGATTTACAAATTAAAACGGAAACACAGATACAAACGTATGAGAATAATGAAAATCCTAAACACTGACCAAACCCAAACCCTGGCAAAGAGAGAGAGCAGGAATATTCATTGCTGGTGAGAATGCAAAGTGGTATGGCCACCTCTGGAAGACAGTCTGGAGGTTTCTTAAAATCTTACCATATGACCCGGCAAGCACACTCTTCACTAGTCAAAATGAGTTGAAAACTTACATCTGAACAAAACCCTGCAGATGGATGTTTAGAGCAATTCACTGAAACATGGAGCCAAGTAAGACTCTTCAGTGGGTGAACGTAAATAAACGGTGGTACGCCTACCCAGAATGAAAAACATCCAGAGATAAAAATAAATGAATCCTCAAGGCGTGAAAAGGCGGAGGGACCCAAAATGAATATTATGAAGTAAAAGAAGGCCGCCTGCCGAAGTCACCACTGTCCTTCCAACCCTGGGTCACTCTGGAAAAGGCAAACCCTGGGGGAGAGAGGCCGGCGGACAAAACCGGAGGTCGGAGAGCGACAGCAGGAGCGGCACAGGGCCTTCCGGGCAGGGGCACTATTCCGTGTGGTGCTGCAACGGCAGACGAGTGGCACTGTATGCTTATCAAAACCAGAGCATGCACACCAAAATAAACTCTAATGTAAATTACAGCATGTAACAACGTGGCACTGTAACACATATGTCACTGTCGCGTGAGGCCCTGAGTGGAGGAGGCCGAGGTGAGCGGAAGCAGTGATCCTCTCAGTTGTGGGCCTGAACCCAAAGCTGCACTGAAGTGAGTTCTGTCTTTCTCTCTTGATGCGTATGTGACATGTGAATTTATAAGTATTCTGTACATATAAATACCCACACGTAATTAAGCACTGCAGTGAAGAGCTTTCCTTTTTTTGTTTAGACAGGGTCTCACTTTATAGTTCAGGCTGGCCCTGAGCTCACTATGTAGCCCTGGCAAGCCTGGAACTCAGCAATCCTCCTGCCTCTGCCTCCTGAGTGCTGGGATGACAGGCCTGAGCCACCATGCCCGGCACTGTGGTGTGTGGTGCTGACTGCTGGTGGGCCTGAGTCACCGTGCCCTAGGTATTGTTGTATGTACTTACCGGGGATCGAACCAGGGACCTCGTGCTTGCTAGGCTACACCTCTGGCCTTAGAGCTTTCCTTTTAAAGCCTGGTTCTGACTTATTTCTCTGGGATGAAACCACCAGTTTTCTCCAGATTTCAGCCCCTTCTTGGGTGAACACGGGCCGGACAGCTGGGCTCTCTCACGAGCGGTTCTAACTTCAGGGAGAAAAACCAGGGGCCCGAGGGCAGGGGAGCCCCTCCTGGAGAAGTGGGGAGTCCCGTCTGTGACGAGGCAAGAGGAGGAGAGGGCCCACCAGACGCCTCTGTGCTGCCAGCCGCACACGCACACCCTGCACCGCCATTGCTGGTCCTGAAGGAGCCGGGCCGCCGGGCTAGAAAGCCTCACTGGGCCGAGGAAGGGCCGGGCAGGCCCCGCAGTGGGAAGGCACTGGTTGTGGGGTGGGCCTGAAGCCCAGGTGTGCAGACTTGGACACCGACCTGTGGTGTTAGTGGGAGGCATGGCAGGAGGCCACCAGGGCCTGGCCACGAAGGGACAGGGGCCTCGCACCCCTCTTTTGCTTCTGACCCAACAGGAGCTGATGGGTTTGCTCGCTGCTCCGTCTCACCATGATGTCTACGTCCCCGTGGCCTGCGTCACGGAGCCAGCTGGTGGCTGGACTCTTGGACAGTGAGCCGGGCTGAACTCGGCTCTTAGGGGCTCACGTCCTCAGGACCTTCTTCGGCACAGGGACGGAAGCCGACTGACGAGACAGAGGCCCAGGGGCTGAGAAGTCGTCGTGGCGACTTTGATCAGCTACCGCTGAACTGGGAAATAACCTTTTGCTAACTAGCAGCCTAAGAACCAGGAGGCCGGCCCGCGGCCCTCCCCTGGTGGGCCTTGGGCTTGTCCGCATAACTCAGGAGCGCTCTCTCCAGAGAGCGGCCTTCCTGCCACACGGCTCCAAGATGAGAAGAGGAGGCCCCGCCTTGTGCAAACATGCCGAGACGGGTGTAACTTTCTGACAGATTAACCTGTGTCCCTTGGAATAGAAAACGAATGTCATCGGCCCCTGAGCTGTGTGCCCACCTGTCCTGTGGTCCCTAATCCCACCACGCGATCTTTAGGTTCCTTTTGTCTCACTCAGGATTGTGCAGCTGAAGCCCCGCCTCTGTACCGCCCCCTTCCCCTGTTTACTCAAGGGACCCCGGCCCTTGCTCTGGGTGAGCTCTTCGGCAGAGACTTGGGTCAGCCTGCTGCTAAGAAACTTTGCTCGCCTCCGACAGCTCCTGCCGTGTCTCCACTTCCTGCCTGCTGTCCGGAACCCCTAACATTGGGGATATTTTGCTATCGCATCGCGACATCAGGAACATTTCAAGGGGAACTGAAGGCAGCTGTTAACACGTCCCATCTCCATCAGGCCGGGCTGGACTCGGGCTGAGGCTCGGGGTGGGGTGGGCAGGAGGGAAGGGCAGGGCCGGCGGCTTCTCCCCGATCAGGACACTTGTGACCGTTCACACCCGACGGCCGCTTCCTGACCTGTCTCCGTCCTTGTCCCATCCACACCCCAGACTCCTCTACCATAGCCACGTCTTGTGTCGCGGTGAACACTCCTGTGCACGCGGGGGGCTCCGGGCGGGACCTGCGGCTTGGAGGCTGAAGGGGACATCTTCCCCGGCAGCCAGTTTCCTGGCTGTGGGTGAACGCACACTGTCAGGCCTCCCTAAAAGCCCAAGCCGGGCTGTAGTGTGTGGTGACCGACCCCAAACACAGGAACCCATTGTCCTAGACTTACAGACGGACACACACAATCACACACACATAACACCCACACACACACACTCTTACACGCACACACACCCACACACACGGTGCCGAGATGCTTCCCAAATGAAACCCGAAACTCCTTCCCTACTGCTCAGAAATTGCAATGAGGCTTAACATGGATAGACTTTTCTCACCTGATTAATAGATACAAAAGACAGGTATTTATGGGCAGCAGGAATAGCAGGAGAATAAGTAGAAGCATATACAGGTTCCTATAGAGCAAAGCAAGAGGATTAGAGGTAAAAAGATCGATTAGAGTGGGGCAGGGCTGGTGGGGAGAGACCGCACAGACTTTTCTAGGAGGCAGCTAATGTTCTCATTGCAATTTCCGTTTTCTTGGGGGGGGGGGGGCGGCAGCGACGCTAACGCTCCCAGAACCGGCCGCGCAAGGGCAGTGCGTGCGCCGGGCTGACTCCGCACGGAGCTGGCTGAGCTCGCCAGGTGCCCGCAGCCCACGCGGCTGGAGTGGGGAACCAAGACAGTTTTAACGCTAGCATCAAGCCTCACCTTCGTTAAGGTATTCTCACTACAGAAACATAATTAAGGTCGGGGACTGGCTCGGGGGCCGTGCGGAGGCTGTGCGCTGCCTGGCCGGGCCAGCCTGACAGGGCCGGCTGTGGCTGGAGCTGGACCCGGCCGGTGGGCAGGCAGTTGGCCGCCAGGCAGGAATTTCTGGGGACAATCGTGTCTCCTTGTCGACGGGGTGGGAGGGGACAAGCTACTGCCCCTGTACGTGGCTTGACAATTTTATTTTTTCTTCCAGAGAAAGACTTTCAGCGAAACTTTTTTTTTTTTTTTTTTTTGCTTTTTGGAGACAGGGTCTTGCTTTGTAGTTCAGGCTGGCCCTGAGCTCACTATGGTGCCCAGGCAAGCTGCCGCGAACTCAGCAATCCTCCTGTCTCTGCCTCCCGAGTGCTGGGATGACAGGCATGAGCCACCACGCCCAGCATTATATGTGGTAACCGGGGATCGAACTCAGGTCCTTATGCTTGCGAGGCAGGCGCCGGAACCACTGAGCTAACCCTCCGGCCCTTTCAGCGAAACTTTTAAGAAATAAGCCAACATGACTGAGTCACTCTGACTTTGTTCTCAGGTGGCTTGAACTTTGCTCCCTGGAACAGTCAGCTCTCCGCCCAAGGGGCGTCCTGTCTCCTGGTTTTCTGAACGTGGGCGCTATGACCTTGAACTGAGCATACCCAGGGGTGTGCCCGCCTCTGTGCAGGGTGGGAGTCTTTCCTACGGGAACACGTCCCCATGACTACGCCCTTCTTTTCTTGTTTTGGGAAACCCTACTTCGAGACTTCTCCCCAGGGTCCGCCTCACGGCAAGCAACGCACCTCTCTTCACCCTTTTCTCTCCCCAGCTCTGCACTCACCCGGAAGGGGGCTGCGCCCAGTGACAGAAGGGCCCTGTGTGAGTCAGGCTTACCCAAAGCAGATTAGACATGGCCTTGGCATCCGTGCCTCCTCCTTCTTCCTACGGGTTGGAACAAATGGAGACGTCGCGGAGGCTGGAGCGAAGACTCCGGTGAGGCCGCCCCGCCACGTCCCAGTGCTCGTGCCGGGCCCGTCGGAAGCGTGCAGTGCTCCCGGCACAGTGCTCCCGCCCCCGCAGGGCAGCCGTCTCACGGGACTCGCTCCCTGGGACAGCACGGGCCTCCTCTCCCAGGCCCTCGCCCTCGCTGCGCTCCGCCAGCCCTGCTCTCTGAGCCAAACTCCCCTGAGCGTGACGGGGTCTCTGTGGCGGAAGGGAGGGTGAAGCCGGCGGGCTTGCCTCGCTCAGATCTTCAGGAGCTCGTGGGGAGACAGCACAGCTCTTAGCTGCGCGGGGGCTGCTTAGGACCGAAGCAGGGCGGGGTGTGCTGCCTCCGCTAGGGTCCGGAAACGAGCCGGGTGGGTGGCTCGCTCCCGTAACCCCAGCACTTTAGGAGGCTGAGGCAGGGGGGTGGCAAGTGTGAGCCTGGCCTGGACAGTTTTGTGACTTAGCCAGATCTTCTCTCAAAATTAGTAATGACTTAAAAGGCCAAGGGTGTAGCTCATTGCGAAGGCCCTGAGTTTAATCCCAGGGAATAAACCCCAAACAAGTGTAGGAAATGTCAGATACATTGGATCACCAGGTAATTATCTTTTTTTTTAACTACTAGGGATTGAATCCAGGACCTCATGGATGTTAGTAAGCATTCTACCGCTGAGTTACACCCCCAAACCCTTTTCATTTTGAGTCAGTCAGGGTCTTTGCTAACTTTCCCAGGCTGGCCTCAAACTTGAGAACCTCCTGCCTCAGCCTCCTGAGTAGCTGAGAGTACAGGCTTGCACTACCCTGCACTACTTAGGCACAGATCAACTTTTTTTCCCTCCTGCAGAGCCGAGGATGGGCCTGGAGCTTCGCTCACGCTAGGCAAGTGCTCTGGCACTGACCTCTCCGCTCTTACTGATGTGAGTTCTCATGGATGCTGTGAAGTGAAGCAGGCTGAATGGGGGTTGGGATTTAAAGTGATTTTTTTGGCGAAAGCAAAACTTGCCATTTGGTTGTAATAAGAGGCTCTGGCTACACTCCTTTAAGATTTGTCTCATTTCTCTTTCTCCTCTCTACTGGAATGAGTTAACTGGAAAAAAACAGCACACCAATCATGCTCTGAGCCCTTAGCCGACATGATGCGGACCAGGCCAAGTCTACAAAGCACACGGGGTCACTCCCTTTGAAACTGTGTATGTTACAAGGAACAGAAACCTTTTTCAGGTTAGCCTAGTCTGGAATGACCCCTCGGGAAGACAGGAAGGGGGCTGCAGACCTCAGGGGTTTCTCACAGGAAGTGACGGCCAGCTAGGTATTTAATCAGGGCTCTTCAGCGCAGGCTGTCAATCCTGATGGTTGGGAGCAGCGAGATGGGGCCGCGAGGAACTGCTTTCAATTCCACAATCCTAACTGAAACTTTAGACCCACAGGAAAACTCTTGGTTCTCCAAGACAGGGTCCCCCTGCCACACGGGTCCCTGGAGGAGGGACCCTCGAGTGCCCTTCCTCACGGGACAACCCGTTTGACAGAAACAGGGTGGCCACACATTCTCAGTCCTTCTCTAGTCTTCTTCTAAACATGGCTGTGGGAACATTTAAGTTACCTGTGTGGGTCCCATTATAATTTATTGGCCAGGACCGACCCATGTGCTACATGGACTTTCTGAGGGACCATGCAAGTGACTTTCTGTCCCTCAGCCCGGCCTGCTTCTCCTGTGGGCCCACAGCTGCAGCTCACGTCAGGGCTCCCTGCACATTAAGTGGGGCAACAAGCTGTACATTATTTGGAGACCACGGCTATCTGCTATTTGGTGAACTGAGATTCAGAATGAAGTGATGACCTGACCAGGAATCTAGCTCCTTTCTACAGCTCTTATGGAGAGAGTGGAAGGTTCTGGTCCTGGCCTCTGAGCACCTCTGCCCAGGCAAGCCTAGGAGGACTCAGGCGTAAGCCCCATCTACGTGCACACATCCAATGCCATTCCCTCTCCAAGGAAGCAGCCAGACAAGGCCACTCTTCACTTCAGACATCTGGTCTACCGCATCGGAACACAGCACAGGCCTCCTTGAGATGCACACCAGCCAAAAACCACGAGACATCAACCTGAGATTTCCCGAGGTCAGCAATGAAGATCCCAACACAGATAAGCTTATTTGAACTTCAGAGAGCTTATTGTCTCATGCCAGCGTGGACCAGGCCACTGAGGAATGTAGGAAAAATGAGTTCATTGTGGTTACCTAGCAATCATTGCAAGGTTTTTTATCTCCCAGTGCTGGGGGATTGAGCCCGGGGCCATACGAATGCTAAGTAAGGGCTCTCCCATGAAGCTCCAACTCCAGCTCTCTGAAATAAAAGCTGTGGGTCATGGGGACGCCTTACTGTACTGGATGGACCTCGCTTCCTTTTACCTTACAGTCTACCTTTCCCATGTACACATTTTAACGTTCTAGTTCAAGTTGAGAACTTTATCAATGGATGAGATTCAATATCTTTAAGTATTATCTTGAACACCTAAAGAGCAAACTCAGATGGCAGTGGCAGCATCCTCAGGCAGACACGGGAGAACCCTGCAGCACAAGCTCAGCACTCCTGACTCACACTCTGCGTACCTCTCGTTTCTATGGGAGTCCCTTACTGTGCAGAAGTCACACTCATCACTTCTCTCTTTCAAAGATGCGGACTCTCTTTCACTTCTGAGATGGGGCCTTCCGCTGTAGCCCTGGCTGATTCTAACGCCTGCGTTCAGGTGACGTTCCCACTTTGGCCTCCAGCATGGCTGGGACTGCAAGGGTGGACCGTCGCGGCAGGTTTCAGGTTCTTTAGAATAACAAGAGGTCCACGGGACCAGCTACTTGGAAATTTGTTTTTCTTTTCTATTTAAAGACTTTAAATCTTAGGCACTGACCGGCAGGCCTGGTTCACACGCTGCCACTTTGCCTCAGCCTGGAAGCACATTTGGAGTGCAGGGCCAGCCAGCGTGGTTGTCACCACCGGTTTTGGAAGTGTGCAAAGCTGGTCAAGGGCTGGCCATCATGACATGTGTAATTTCACAACTCCTTCATGCTCTTGCATGCAAAGTGCGTGTGAGCTTTGAGCACCACGTCTGACTTGATTTTATTTAAACTCCTAACATATGTTGCTGTGTGCTCCATAAAAGCATACCTCCTCATCACGAAGCAGGCTGCATATTGTGAAGAAAGCACTCACAGACGACAATGATATCCTTATGTTTTATGCTTGAGTCTTAAATCTCTGCATAGGAAATTCTAGTCCCTATATTAATAGCAGCGTATGGCTGTGACTAGGAAATTAAAGTTTTTCATTTGATCCAGATTTTAGAACCAGACTCGACTTAAGAAGTTTTCGACTGTGTGTACAGTTGAAAATGTTGGCCCCTGCTCACCGAGGCCTTATGCATTCTGCTGTGGTCAGTTCCACAGTATCTTAAGACTTGACCTTTGGATGGATTTCGGCGACTCTGAGACAGACTAGGTGTTTAGCTAAGGGCAAGAATGCACTAAGGCTCCGTCAGAGGGATTATAAACCACACGTGCTTGTCCCGGGCACACGTCCAAACGTGAGGTTAGTGGCAACGCTTTTTCCCAACATGGAAAGCATTACCTTCTTCTTAAGTGACTGCTCCGCTTCCTGGACATGCAAGCTGCCTGTGGCAGACGCTTTGCTGTACTCCTGCTTTCGGTTCAGTCTGTTCTTCCAGTCTTCCTCGCCACTCTTCTTCAACAGTGCTAGTCTAGGAGGAAAACATGCCAGCAAAAAAGCAGTCAGCATCGAGCCCTTCTGACTTACAAAAGCTGCTTTCTAAGATGATCCTGAAGATCTCTGCAAGTGAGTGAGAGTCACAGTCAAACTCTGACCACCAGGAAAATTGGAAGAGATCAATATTAGGCATTTCCTAGTATAAATTGATCTCTTCACAATATGCAGCCTGCTTCGTGATGAGGAGGTATGCTTTTATGGAGCACACAGCAACATATGTTAGGAGTTTAAATAAAATCAAGTCAGACGTGGCGCTCAAGTCAGTGCGCCACCATGCCGGTAACCAGGTGCCTCTGGTTTCTCCTCACCCTGGGGTGGAGAGGCCCAGAGATGAAAGCAACTATTCCCATCGAAAAATGTCTTCTAGTGCCCCCTTCTGGTCATCTGTTGGAATGACATTAGATTATGAGTGTAGTTCTTTGCAGAAAATATCACACAGATGGGTTTAAAAACATAACTATATAAAGCAATGAAAAATCATTAACATATAGTTCAATTAAAGAAAATTATGTTTCTCTTCCTATGCTAAGCCTTCTTTTTCTTCCAAATAACTTGGTTCTTCCAATGACTTTTAATACAAAACCCATTTTTAAAAATTATCATTTCAGTTTTCCCGAAGGGAAAGAGATCTACGAAAAAAGAATCTAATTAACTAAGATTTTTTATCTAACCTACTTTACTTCAACTCTGGTGTGACTCGCTCTAAAGCTGCTTAGAGGCGGTAATCTTGAGAAGTTATTTTCACGAACATGATGGTTTCACTGTGTTAGAACGAACGAATACGTCTTGCACATTTAAGTTGGACAAACACGGCAAAGACCACACACAAGAAAGCAGTGGCCACTGCACCTAACGGAGCCAGTGTTCACACAGCTAACTAGTCAGGAAGTAAAGCCCACCGAGGCATCTAGGCTCTGGTTCCCTTATCTGGCCTATCGGACTGGATCACAGGTCTCTAAAGACCCACGTTTCCTCATAGCACTAAACATGTGAATTGGAGATCAGATGACAGTACACTGTGAGAAAAGTTTGTTTGCAAATAAGAAAACAAATTTTCCATGACTTAAACATGAATTCAGGGCTGGGGATACAGTTCAGGGGTGGAGTGTGGACCGGATGTGCGTGAGGCCTTAGGTTCGACGCCCGCCTTGTGCACAGGGTCACATAATGGGAAGTGAGACATGAAGAAGAGAACTCGGACAGTGGCCAGGAGTGGGGACTTCAGTGCTAACCCCCCCTCACCTCCTCCCCTGCGTCCCACCTCATCACTTCCTTCTGCTTCGTGGCACACACAGGGTCCCATGTGCCCGTGCTACAAGATGGGATGCTGCCTTGTCTCAGGCAGAGCCCACAGTGAGGCTCTGTTGGGTTTTAGATGTCATAAATTTAACCTCTGGAGAACTTTACATGCTCCGAGGACTGGTTCTTGTATTTGCAACACAATATCTGAAGTCTTTCAAGTGTTTTAATCTGCACTGTATACTAGGAAATGCCTAATATTGATCCCTTCCAATTATTTTGAGTGAGTCAGCTTTACTCTAATAAGAAAAAAGAATCTCGCACAATCAAATCATCAGAAGAAGTAATTAGCACTTGTCTTCTGCACGTGAGCTTTCCAAGGTCGCACGGGATCGATAAATAGGGCCTTCACCCGGAGCGCGGCCTTGCGCAGGAAGCTCTCATCCACGGATGGTCCCCGACACGGTCTCAGAGCCAGCCTCTGTCTCTTACTTACCCTTGACCCAGACAGCGAGTTACTCATCTTGACCTTTCGCCTTGTTAATCAGATTGGATCCCAAATGATTTAAAGGAATTGGAAAAAAATCAAACTCATCTCAGGAGTTTATTAAAAATAATGAGCTATAGTCTTGGAGGCTTTTCTCCAAGCGAAGGTCCCAGACGTTGGAAACAATGCCAATATCACTGAAATGACCCCGTGCCCTCTCTGCTGGCTGCTCAGAGGAATCTGGAACCAGTCTATTAAAAGGTGGAGCTTGGAATCACTTTCTCGTCCACCTCGCATTTTCTGGGCTGGCACAGCGACCTCTGAGAAGCTGGGTACTGCTTCTCTTTTCTGACAGGGCACGTAGGTAGGTACATATGTACAGACGGCTCTCGGTGTCAGGGCTGAGCCAAGGCCTACTGTGGGCGGCAGCCAGGGAGATCGGACTCCTGCGCGCCTCCTAGTGGACAGTGTGCTGCCCTCCACCGCTCCCCTGGCAGCAGACACACTCGGGCCTTGGTCTTGCAGCGGCCACACAGTTCTCTGGCACTCACCGTGTCCTCCCACCGCCTCCTGGACGGCCTTCAAAGAATTCCACTCTCCAAAACCCTGACATTTTGCTTCTAGAAGTACTGGCAGGGTGTCATTACAGACTTCCAAAGTCTACAGCCTAACCAAAATAACATGGAAGAAATTGTTTCCATTGGCCGATATGGTACTCAGGCTCAGCCCGGCCTGCGGAGGACAGGAGACAGCTTCAAGACCTCACGCGCTGGAACCCCATTTCAGTCCCTGGAGACTCCTCCGCGGGACTTCACGGGTTGAGGGGGACAGGAAGTCTTTCCAAGTGTGCTCTGCTCTTGCCCTCGCACAGAAGGCCATCCACGGGACAGGCCTCCATCTCTGGCCTCCACGTGACGTCCATTCCCGCCGCGCCGCTCAAACAGCTGCAGCGCCTACCCCTCTGCCCAGGCCAAGTGCAGCTCACGAGGCTGCGAAGCCGCTGCCGGCCCGCGCTCAGGCTCAGGGCGCCTTTAGCCTAGCAATCCCAGGCCCGGCCTGGGGCCCGCGGGGCGTGCGTCTGCCAGGTCTCCAGGGAGAGGTCTGTGCCCCTCGCCGCAGCCCACACTGTTCCTCCAGGGAGCTGGGCCCGAGAAGCCTGGTGAGAACACGTCTTCTGAGCTCAGAACAGTCGGGCCTGGGTCAAGCCTGGGACAGCCGAATATGTGCCCCTAAGAGCAAATGAGGCATTTTCCCCTTTCTCTTTAGAAATGGTCCCTCCAACCGCACAGACTGCAGATGCTTGGACGTTAGTCTTGGCTGGTGTGCAGTTTGAAGGAGTCCATGTGCCTTTTACACGTTTTGTGTGTGTGTGTGTGTTTTAAAACTGTGATGCCAGGGATCCGAAAACCGTGACCTCACATGTGCCCAGCCAGTGCTCCTCCACCGAGCCTCCCACTTTGCCGCTTTGATTGGAGACTGCTCTGGTTCACACGTGGGGCGCCCCCTAGAGACCCGTGATGGAATCGGACTGTCAGGCTGGCACAGTGGGCTGGGTCCCTGGGCATGGGGTCCTGCTTCTCAGCAGTGGGCTGATTACCTCAGGCCCGCAGCCCCTTCGGGTTTTGCTGCTTCCACCAAGGCCTGCGGCCCTTCCCACTCCCACTGTGCTGAGAAGCAGCTCAGGGCCAGGTGGGGCTGCTGGATCCAGGACTTCCTGCCTCTAGGAACGAGCCCAAATGAACTTCCCCCCTTACTACCTAGCCAGCCTCAAGTATTTTGTCACGGCAACAGAAAGCGAACAAAGACAGGGACACACGGAGGACGAGAGGGAGGAGCATACCCCTGTCACAGCAATCAGGGATCTCAGAGGCTTGGGGAGTAGGGCACCCTTGGCTGGCTGGGTCAGAAGGGAAGGGCAGGGTCTTGGACGGAGCACCGGGCCTGAGGGCCCTTCAGGCTGCTGAGAGGCTGGGCAAAGTCTTCTCCGCCATGTGAGCTCCGCTAAGGCTTCCTGCTGCCCAGCCCTGAGGGAAAGAGCAGTTCCTTCCCCCTCGCGTCAGCGTGAAAGCAGACGCTTCAGCAAGGGCGGGCGTGAGCTTTCCAGAGCCCGGTGCGCTTCGTGAGAAGCACTGAGGTCTTGATCCCTGAACACAGAAGAAGAATCATGGCGTTCGCAGGGCGCTTCCAGGGGTTCCCAAATGGACAACTTGAACCAAATCATTTAGACACTTATGAAATAGTGATTTTTAGTTCACTCCCTGGTGCCAGAAAAAAAAAAGTAGTGGTTTTTATTGATCCTGTGGAAACTGCTTCCTAAGTTTTGTGCTAGTTAGGATTCAAACTTGTTATTTTAGATGTCAGGACATATAAAAGGAATTTTTAGATGTGTTTTTATAAGCATCAAACATAATACTAAAAGGGAAGTGTATGGAGGATTTCCTGTCAGTTCTTATACTTTTAGTCTACGAGTGAGGTAACCCCACCCCCCGAGTGCCAGATGAGATAGAGCCTGCTGAAGCCGAGGGCCACGTGGGAACAGGGGCGTTTCGTGGCACTCGGGGTGGAAAACGAGATGCCACAATCCCAACGGAAGAGAGCAGAAGCCCCGAGCTTCGGCAAGAGGGAACCGCCTGCCTTGGGCCCAGCTACTTAGAGACACGGCAAAGGAAATCATGGCTTCCGCACTCAGTTTCTCAGACGCTCCAGCTTCACAGTGAATATGTCGTCGAGACATGTGAGGAATAAGAGAACCGACCAGGGTGCGGGGACAGGCCGGGGACTCAGGGGGCTGGGGGGGCAGTGCTTGAGCTCAGGATTCAGCACAGCAGAAACACGTGAGCTCAGAAAACTACATGGAAGGAAGGTGACAACTTTATAATACCGAAGCCTTGCTAGAATTTCTGTGCCCTTTTATCATGTTGTCCACATACCGTTAGCTGCTAAAACACCAACACGCGTGTGGCGTGGAGCAGCCGTGGCCCAGGGCACAGGTGGAGAGTCCTTTTATCCAGCCCAGTCCTGGAGGCTGCTGGAATGAATCCCTCCTCAGGTAGAGGGAAGCGGGCGTGAGGCGCCCCTGTCCTCTGATTTTTTTCTTTTTCTTTTTCTTTTTGAGACAGGGTCTCGCTTTGTAGTTCAGGCTGGCCCTGAGCTCACTATGGTGCCCAGGCAAGTTGCTGCGAACTCAGCAATCCTCCTGTCTCTGCCTCCCGAGTGCTAGGATGACAGACGTGAGCCACCACGTCCGGCACTGTGGTATGCGGTGTTGATTGCTGGTGGGCGTGTCTCCACGCCCAGCATTCTATGTGGTTACCGGGGATTGAACTCAGGACCTTGCGCTTGCGAGGCAGGTGCTGGAACCACTGAGCCAACCCTCCGGCCCTGTCCTCTGATTTTTCCATGCGACAGCTCAAGAGACCTTTCAGTCATTCTCAAACCTCTCAGAGGTCTGCCAATCCAAGGTGAAGAAGTTGCACCTTTACAATATTTCAGTTTTAAAAAGCGTTTTATAGTTGCATTACAATTGCTTTTGGAAAGATAAAAATCAACGGACAGTCCCTTCGAGAGCTCAGCTGGTAGAGCGGAGGACTGTAGCTACAACCTCCAGGGGAGAAAAATCAACTGACATTTACTAAGACAGACAAGCACTTTGAGGAGTACTGTCCCGAGGTCAGACAGGAAACTGTCCTGTAACATCTCGGTCCCAATGCAGAGAACAGAGCCAAAGATGCCCGTAAAAGCCCTTGGAAGGAGGCAGCAGGAAAGCAGCATTTCCCACTAGAATTTTACCCCAAGAATGTCTGCAGATAAAGAAAACATCAGAGCTGTAGAAAAGATGTTTGCCTTTTATCAGTGCTTAGACCCCAGGGATCAAATGATGAGCCTAAGTTTTGTGGAGGAGGAGTTGCAACAGGCCAGCCTGCTCCCCGAGTCTGGACCCCTCTCTCTCTCTCTCTCTCTCTCTCTCTCTCTCTCTCTCTCTCTCAACCTCTCATCCTCATAGGGCCCGTTTATTGTGCAACTTCATCTCCCTTTCCCGGCCTTGTTTTACGCAATCACAAAACGCTTCCCCCTTGGGTTGGGATCAGGTGTCTCTGAGAGAGGGGAGCCCGGGTTTCAGCTCCCGTCTGCAGAGCATCAAAGAATTTGACGTCAAAAGACGCGGGGAGGACAGATAAGTCACAAAGCAAGCGGGACTCTGGCTCCTCTTGTTTCTTGGGCAGAGCTGCCGGGTCAGGGGCTAACCAGGCGCGGAGGGGCCGCCCCCAGACTCCTCCGCGAGGCGCGTCCCGGCTGGGGAGCCTGTGCTTCCGCGCTCGGCCCCGCCCGGACCTGCCCTCCCGCCGGCAGAGCCCCCGCCCTCGGCGCGCGTTACCTCTCCTTGATGGACATCGTTTTGCCGGCGGAGTCGAGGACGGCCTCCCCCGCCGGCACTCTGCTCTCTCCCGTCTCCCCGGCCGCAGACATGGCGCACGGGCTCCGGCTGCGCTGCTCCGAGGGCTCCTGCTGCTTCCAGGAAGCGGAGGTGGCCGTGCCGGGCTGCTCGGAGGCGGGCTCCCCAAACTCTGCTGCTGCCGGGAAGGGGAGGCGCAGCCTCAGCACCCGGGCCCCGGCAGTCCGCCAGCACAGGGCGGAGGCGGGCCGTCTGTGGCAGCTGCACAGAAGCTTCCCCGTGTTACCGGGCATGGCACACTGCTTGTGCCAACCAGGGTCTCAGTTAGGTGAAGACAGAGCACGCCAGTGATCCCTGCACACCGGGGACTGTTTCTCCTGCTCCAGAACAACACTCCGGTGCAGGTGTGCCGCGCTCACCCCGCCCCTTACACAGTATCGGTGTATTCCGTGGGAAGGGATTAAAGTCCCAGGCTGTCTCCTGACTAGCCTGGAAGACAGGGGCAGAGCGAGAGCACCCAGGCCTTTCCCCCTAGTTACTTGAGAGGCTGAGACAGGAGGATCCCAAGTCAGAGGTGAGCCGGGTAATTTAGCAAAGAGCCTGACTCAGTCAGAATAAAACATAAAGGCAGCCTGGAAATGAGCGCCTGGCCTGGCGGCCTGTGCACACCCAGCCTGGCACCTTCTCAGCCATCGGCTGTCCACGGCGCCATGAGCCCTGCGAGCGGGTTACTGCCACCAGCCACAGAAGCTCTGGTCGCTTGTGTAAAGGCTCAGTCATTTGACGGCGTCGGCTCCCTCTCTGGGCGGCTGGGACTGATCACCGCGGAACACCAGGCAGGTGCGGAGCGCCCCCGGCCGCAGCGCCATTTACCTCTGAGCGAAAACCTCCTTCTCGGGGCACTCTCCACGTCCGCGCTGGCTTCGAAGGGCGGCCTCTCCTCCGTGCCCAGGCTCCCCTGCGCGCCACCCTTGGCGTGGCAGGATCCCGCCAGGTCGGCACCGGGCTGCGGGGCGAGCTCCGGGCTCCCCTTCCCGGGCACGGCGCGCTTGGGCTCCGCGGGGCTGTCTCCCTCCCGAGCGCGGCCAGGGGCGCAGGGCGGCTCCGCTTCCCCAGAGGCCCTGCGCGCCGCCGCCGGCCCGGCCCCCCGGCCTTCCGGCTGCGCGCAT
Organism: Thryonomys swinderianus; assembly: GCA_004025085.1. Lineage (NCBI taxonomy): Eukaryota > Metazoa > Chordata > Mammalia > Rodentia > Thryonomyidae > Thryonomys > Thryonomys swinderianus. The sequence continues at coordinate 21,505 of PVIC010000780.1, read as the reverse complement.
TCTCCAGA
>PVIC010000780.1:0-21397 GCA_004025085.1 Thryonomys swinderianus | reverse complement strand
CCCGGCTTCGGCGGGATCCTGGGCCTCCCGCTCCCGGTCCCTGGCTAACGCCTTCTGGTGCGCAGACGCCTGCAGTCTGGAAGGGAAGGGGCCGCGAGTCAGTGACGCCCGGAACAACTGAAGCACGCTGAGAGCTTTTGCCATACGCTTTCTCCCATGTCACCTAATTTTGCAATGGGCTTATTTTTCCCTACGAAAATTAGGACGAGGCAGGCAATTGCTTTGCTATTAAACAAGACAGAATAGCAGAGGCGGTTTGGGACAGAATTGTTATCAGTCTTAGAACAAACAGATTCTTAGCTCTGAATTACCTCTAAAAAGTAAATTTCCCATATAAGGAACCGAATTTGGCTTGGACTTGTTTAACCCTAAAGACACACATAATAAGGAGTTGGAAGACTTTACAAGGGCATACTTAAAATTCTCTGAAGATGTGTTTGGGAGGAAATAATTTTAAAATGTAGTCATTTGTGAACAGCTTTATCTGAAACACAGGCTTTGATTCGCAGTTCCCAAATATAAATGTTATAATTTTAAAGATTCTTTCAGTATAGCATATTTTTCCTACTGGGTTCCTATCATTCTTTTTTTGAGACAGGGTCTTGCTTTGTAGCTCAGGCTGGCCCTGAGCTCACTATGGAGCCCAGGCAAGCCTGGAACTCAGCAATCCTCCTGCCTCTGCCTCCCGAGTGCTGGGATGACAGGCATGAGCCACCACGCCCGGCACTGTGGTATGTGGTATTGATTGCTGGTGGGTGTGAGTCTCCACGCCCAGCATTGTATGTGGTCACCAGGATCGAACTCAGGACCTTGCGCCTGTGAGGCAGGCACTGGAACCACTGAGCTAAATCTCTGGCCCCCTATCATTCTTTGAAAAGGTCCTCAAGTTAAATTCCCAGTAATTTAAAACGCGAGTAAAATTTTGGGTGATTATAAATCCTTTCAGTGAAGGCTGGGGGTGTAGCTCAGAGGTAGAGCGCCCACCCAGAAGGTATAAGGCCCCAACCACAACAACAACAGTAAGTCCTTCGATTTCCATCTGGAGGAGAGGGAAGGATCCCCGTGGGCAGAGGCTCCTGCCATGCTGTCCCTCTGCTCCTGACAGCTGGGACCCTCGAACCTCGTAGGAAGCATATTCTGCCTCCGCCTCCAGAGTCCCGGGGCAGGGTCGTCCCGGTCTCCGTGAGGCCCGTGGGAAGGCCACTGGGTCTCTGGATTTTCTCTGGTCTCGTGACTCAGCCCGGGAGGACAGGGTCTGCTTCCCTGACAGACTCCTGCTTCTGGTGGAGGCACCATAATTTTAATTCTGTGAGTCTTATTTTTAGCCTTTGTGTTTGGACACATAACAGTAAAACAAAAGGGATGTTTACATGGCTTGAGGATAGAATTTTAAAATAATCCAAATTTAAAACATAACAGCAAAACATCTCTGATCAGACATTACAAGTTTTTTTCTCAATCTTAAAATATAATGAAACTGTCTCTCTATAAATTAGAAACAGGGAATTTTTTTTTCCATAAAAGCATGTATTGGTGTCTACTGTTTAAAAAAAAAATACTTGGGTCTTATCAGAATTTCAGTTATGAATTAATGCCCATTTTTTGAGTCATCTGTACGTATTAGTATTTTAGATGAAAGAAATGAAAAAACTGTTTTAGGAATGACTGTTAGTATGAAAAATAGAAACAAAACAAATGGGTGAGTGAGTTAGTGGGACCTGATGCCGACACGGGACACATACAGATGAACGGGATGTTTTTCCATGCAGGTCTGTACCACGGATGGCATCACCGCCTTGTGCCATGATGAAAGCAAACGCCACACGTGCTGGGAATGGCTCCCTGCCCTGCCCTGACCACACACATAAAGATGCACCTACTGCCCAGCGCCTTGGCGCTGGGGCCGCATGCAGCTGTTTCTGTCCGGTACCTGGCAGGCTGCACACAGCTCCTAGCTACAGTGGGCCTAGGAAGTCTCGGCGTTCCAGGGTGGGTGGCCCCAGAACGGGTAGCGGGGATAGGTTCACTTTAAAAGCAATTGCCAAAGAAGGAACACCCAGAAGGAGAGAGAAGAAAAGAAGCATTAAGGAAAGTGCAGATTTAAATCCTCCCGCGTTGAATGACATCTTTCACCACAGTCATTTGCTCATTGATTGGGCCAAAACAGAAAAACATGAAGTCACTTGGAAAGCAACTTAAGAAATAAGAGGCAGAACATTCATTGAGCCTCAAAAGGTGATCGTTGTCATGTGTTTACTGTTTTGCTTCTATGAGTATCTGCTTCTTATTCCAGCCACTCAAAAAAACTTTTTAAACTGATTTGCTAAGAGTGCCTCGTCGTAAGTCACAAGACTGTGCTCATCTGTACAAACCAAAACTTCGAGGCTGGGGATGTAGCTCTTGCCCAACATGTATGAGGCTTTGGCTTCCATCCCCAGCCCTCAAAAGACAACAACAGAAACAAGCTGAGAAACAATTGCTAAGAAAGCAAAGAAAAATGACCTAACATAGGTTCCCAGAGGCAAACCTCAGTGGGCAGGTGGGATGTCACTGTCCCACCAAAACACTTTTTTTTTTTTTTTTTTTTTGTGAGACAGGGTCTCGCTTTGTGGTTCAGGCCGGCTCTGAGCTCACTATGGAGCCCAGGCAAGCCTCAAACTCAGCAATCCTCCTGCCTCTGCCTCCTGAGTGCTGGGATGACAGGCGTGAGCCACCACATCTGGCATTATGGTGTGTGGTGCTGATTGCTGGTGGGCGTGAGTCACCACGCCCAGCACTGTATGTGGTTACCAGGTTTGACCCAGGGACCTTGTGCTTGCTAGGCAGGTGCGGGAACCACTGAGCTGAATCTTCGGCCCCCAAAACACTTTTTAAAAAAAACAAATAAAAATTTTCACTTGATGAAAGCCATGATCTTAGAATGAATTCCTATACTTTGGGAAAATCATTCTGAACGTATTAGAATATATTGCTCAAATTGATATCATACCGTTTGGCCAGCCATGAAACTCTTATTCATTTTTTTGTGCTTATTTAATATCAGTACAAATATTTTTCCTTTAGACGTATTTCCTGAAATATTTATGAGTGAAACGATGTCCAGGACATGCCTGAGAGGCACACGGGGGGTCAGGGGGAAAAGAAGGGGTGCGAGGAGAGACACAGGCCGGGCACCGGCAACTGCTGAAGTCGAAGGTTTGTTCTATTTCATCTGTTCACCTATTTTATGTTTTTCATCGTAAAAATAGAAACAACCAAAGTGCACGCATGACAACAAATAAAATGCCTTAACATCTTCCCAGGAGTCACGACAGTCAGCGTCCCGGGACGAAGCCGGGGGAGCCTGGAGCCCGCGTCTGTGGCCTCCCCGCGCCAGCCCCCAGACCCTCTCTCCGGGGCAGGAGCCCCGGCACTCACGTGGCCGCGATGACCACCTCCTCCGTGGTGACCGGCTGGGTGTGGGACCGGTCCTGCAGGCGGCGCAGCCTCTGCTCCACCGCCGCGTTTCTGGAGCGTCTCTTGGGGACGCTTTGTTCATCGAATGACTTCTCCATCTCCTACGAGGAGGAACATCGTGCGGCGCTCAGAGAGTGAAGGAAACCGAGAGGGAAATGACGCTGCTCCACGGGACCCCCGGGCGGGAACACCGGCGAGACCCACGGCCACCCTCGGAGGTGGGCGCGGGGGTGGGATGTGGCCTCCGCGCTGCCGCTCCCGGTCCCATCGGAAACGGCCCCGAAGGGCCTGGGTGGGAGCCTATCCGCGCCGCCCTCAGGGGCCGTCTCTGGTGTTTGCTTGCAGCCCGGGAAAGCCGACCGGAGGGCACAGGAGGGGCGCGCGGGGCCGGGTGAGCAGGGTCGCAGTCCCGGGGGGCATCGGGTGGCCAGACCCCCGGCGCCCCGCTGGCAGGCCCACGACGCCTACCCGCGCTTCCCTTGTCCCTTACCCGGAACAGCAGCCTCTTGGCCGCGACGCTCAGCTTGGCTCGTTCGTCTACCTTTTCTTCATCTGTGAAAGGCCAGGAAGTAAAAGCTGAGTCTCCTTAGAAAAGAAAAGCAGCGTCTCTGGAACATTTTCCAAGACTGACCTGGAAATTCTTGCACGTAAGAATAGACGAGCTAAATTAACAACTGGCAGTTTCCTCTCGAGAGGAGCCTGTTCTTTCTGCCCAGTTCAAAGGTACTAATTTCCCCTGTAAATCAAACCAAACCAAACTGTGTGTGGACAGTGATCTGACTGATGGCGATTTGAGAATAGGTTTATGGAAAGGGTTTTTCTCACTGTCAAATAACAGCCGCTACAAGAAAAACTTGTTTATTTCATTCCAATTGCTTTTTTTTTTTTTTTTTTGCTTTTTGGAGACAGGGTCTTGCTTTGTAGTTCAGGCTGGCCCTGAGCTCACCATGGTGCCCAGGCAAGCCGCCGCGAACTCAGCAATCCTCCCGTCTCTGCCTCCCGAGTGCTGGGATGACAGGCGTGAGCCACCACGCCCAGCATTACCAATTGCTTATTTTTATACTGTTTACCATTCTCTTAATTCCTCTGCAAAATAAGAGTAAACCCATCAGAAAATTTCAACTAGCTTTTATTACATTCACAGAAAAAAAAAGAACTTCTGTCATTGTTAGTTTCTATCACTTCATTCTCTCAAAACCCCAAGAATTTTATCACTTTAATATAACCTAGATGAGATGAACAAGAAGAGAAAGGAAAACGGATACTTGCCCTCAATGGTTGGCATTTCTGAACTTGAAGTGTATCTAGAAAAGACGTTAGCAAATAATACAAAATTAGTGGGGGAGGAGCCCAGGAAAACATCACATCAGAAGCAGAGAGAGATGCACTTGAACTCCCTACAGAGCACCATCGGGTAGCTCTTCTAGCCGTGAAGACCTGTGTACCGTTGTTAACGGGCTCTGTGGGTGTGCGACACGCAGTCCCAGCCAAGTGCACAGGCCGTGGAGAAGCCAGGACCGAGCCGTTATTTGACAAACTCCTTCGTGTCTATGCAACCCCATCGCAGCATATAAAAACTTAAATACAAGTGGGCCTTTATTAAAAAATGAACATAAAATTCCTTACTTATTTTTACCGAAAATCTGGTGAACACTCAATTCAAATTTAACAAGACTGGAAAGAAATTAACATTAAAGAGAAACATTTCTCATTTCTCACCATTTGAATGCAGTATAAGACTGTACTGTGTTCCTGCTAGAAAGGCAGAATTCTTTACAAATATTTAAATAAGCAAACTATCATCCCTTACAGAGTAGACAGAGGCATTATGGGGTCACCAACACCCTACACAAGCAGCGTCAGATCCGGCAGGGTGGTGGAAAGCTTGTGTCGCTTCTTGGACTTTCCTGGAAGCTGCGCGCACGCGTGCCTACCTATCTGACTCCTTCCGTTCTGCTGAGGTTATAGGTTGAGTCCTAAATCTCTCAGAAGTTTTCCTATTTTCACCAGGAGAAAAATAGCGTCTCGGTTTCCGGGGCCCTCTCTCCTGCTCCATACCGGTGGGCAAGCCAGCTCCTCCGGGCGACCGCTCAGCCCGTGACGGGCTTTTAGAGTCAGAGGACGAGGGGCACAGAGGGGGAGCAGGAAGAAAGGGAAGAGAAGAGAGCAGAAGTTTTGAGGCACGCTGGGCACAGGCGCCGTCCCCCGCACGCTCTACACGCACACATGCGGCGGGCACCCAGACCACCCCCCGGCTTCCCGTTAGTAGGCAGAAGCAGAACGCTAGTTGGTGAGCCGTCTTCTCGGGCTGCCCTGCACACGCAAACTAGTGAGCCAAGCTAACGAGGTTCAGCGCAGCACACAGCACACGGCGGGGAACCAGTCACTGTGCCAACGGGGTCGTGCCAGGGAGACGGCAGGAGTGTGCGCCCAAGGGCACCTACAGCTCGGGTTTCTGGCTGGCTCTGGCGGACTCCAGAAACACACTTCGGAGCTGGGCGACAGAGACCCTGGTGTCCAGCACGCCGGGCTCCGCGCAGGGCCCTCCGGCCGTGGCTGTCTGCGGCTCCGGCGCGGCCGCGTCCTGGGCCCTCCAGGCCTGCAGCTGAGGCGGGCCCGTGTAGTCAGACAGCGAGCGGGCGCGGACTTTGTGCTTCTTCGGGGCGGCCTCCTTTCTGGGCTCCTGGGCCACAGGCTTGCTCTGAACGTACAAAACCACTTCGCTCCGGCCGGTCCTGTCGGGGGGCCGGGCCTGAGCCGCCGGCCCTCTCGGAGCTTCCAGGGCGGCCGTGGCCTTACCTAGGTCTTCCTCCCCCGCGGGGTCTTCGCGGCTTCTCGAGAGCCCCTCCGCGTCCACAGTCAGGAGGGCTGGTGGGCCTTTCTCGAGAGCCTCGGGGAAGAGTTCACCTCCTGCTTTTGGCTCACAGATGCGGGGTCCCGGCTCGCCCCTTCCCTCACCTTCTAGAACCTTCGGGGCAGGAGGCTTTATGACATTCGGGGCCGCGGAACCCACCCAGCTGCCCTCGGCCGCGCTGTCTGGGGTTTCCGCCATCAGCAGCTTGACCACGGGCACTGGATCGCCCGCCTGGACGTGACCCCGGCTGGCTTGTCCCACCGAGCCACCTGCTTTGCGTGGGACTCTATCGAAGGCCGAGTTCTCTGACTGGAAGGCCAGGTAATGCACTGCCTGGTGTCTCCTCTGAGGGAAGGAGCCGGACGCAAGTTCAGGGCTGCTGCGAGCACTCTCCTCTCTCACCAATTTCTCTCTAACTTTAACTCTTTAAGAAAGAAAGCGGATTTAAATTGGAAAGTACAGCAACTGCCAAACAGGAACAAAGCATGCGCAGGGCACAGATTTGCAGGGGAGGGTAATCAACTAACTCCCAGAGATTTCACTGTCTCCCGGAAATGCAAGTTCCTTCGGGGACTTGCAATCTCCAGGTCAGGCTATGAGAATCATCGCTCTTCTAAAGCGATCTCCAGGTCAGGCTATGAGAAGCATGCGATCTCCAGGTCAGGCTATGAGAGTCATCGCTCTTCTAAAGCCCCGAACGAAACACTCACAAGCCTCTTCATGCAGAGCAGAGCACTTCCCCGCCCCGTCCCGACACCATCACTAACAACCGAGGCACCCAAAGAGCGTTAGAGAAAAGTTACTTGTTGAGAGAATTAATGACGTGAACATTTCCTCACCCCTGGAATTTGTCACGTACTTAGTTAAGAATTAATCTAAAAAGAAATGGCTCTTGTTGTTTGTAGAGTTATTTAAGTATCCAGAAGCAAGAATGGAAACCATTTCAAAAGCCCTGGGCCTCTGAACCACAGAGGCAAACTGGTCCTGGGTCCTCAGAGTCCCCGGCAGCTTATCAACCTTTTAAGCCTCAGCTGCTTTGCATTTTAAATGGGAGGAGGAGTGGCCTGGAGCATAGCTCCAGGTAGAACACTTGCCCTCCTGCGTGTGCCAGGACCTGTGCTCAATCCCAGGACCTCCGTGTGTAAATGGAGGTGTAACAGAGATGTAACGTGACCTCTGACCTTCGCCAAGCCCATGATTTTTGAAATGGCGTGTAGTGAGGAGAAGCCACTGGAACTGAGGAGCACTGGGTATTAGGGCAAGGGTGGAACTCTCACACGGGTCTGCGCATGTAATCGTTCATGTTACACGTTGTATGGAGAAGTCTCTCTAAGGGCCAGCGTTTCCCGCTAAGTTTGATAGATGTCTCTGTTTTTAAAAATTAGGCTCATTAAAGCAAACTCAAGGACTTAGGTAAAAGTAGTTATACTACGAACACTTTTTGGGAAAAACCACCGAGGGCTGTCATTTTCCCAGAGCCTGTCCAGTGCCGGAGGTTTTCATATTACAACCCTTTTAATGAAAAGAGGACTTAATGTAGCTGAGCGCTCCTGTGGAATGTGTGCCTCCGTTGGGAGACAATCCGAATGTTGTCCTCGGCAGAGAACGAGTCACTGTTAGGAACTCAAGACGGCGCTTTGTGCTTCCAGAGACTTACTCAGTCCGACTTCTTCCCCTCCCCCCACCCTCAAGCATTTAAAAATGAAATGATAGGGGCTTTTGTCTGCTGTGAAAACCACATGCCCTACATTTAACTGTCAGAAACGACCGGTTTAGAGACAAGGAGACATTAAAAGCAAGGCAGCCAAAGTGCTGAACGGAGAGGGTGCTGGCAAGAGGGGACACAGGTTAACGTCTCATAGATTAGAGAGGTCAAGAGAGGCCGGTTAGGTGCTCACTACTGCCCCCTACTGCCTAGTTCTATGAGCAGGTGATAAAGTACAGCAGCCAGATTTATGAGAAGGAGGAAGTACTACCAGCACAGATTAGAGGGAGAGAAGAGAAAAACAAACGGCTAGAAAGCAACTTCTTTTTCACACGGGATTTCCAAGGGGGGCTGCCTTTGAAGAGTTCAAGGGGAGAGACAGGAATAGCAAATGTGCGGAACAGCAAGGCTGCAGACGCCACGCAGAGGTACCTGGAGGGCCAGTTGATAAGTGAAGCTGTGTCTCCTTCGGAATCTTTCTGGAGAAACCACTCATACTTGACCTTCCCTGCACTGCCATGTACAAATAAGACAACTTCAGAAAATGTCTTTTGGAAGGTCAGCATCACATTCTTTATCGTAGCTAGCGTCCTAAAGGTTTTTGAGTGAAGAACTATCATAGCTTGTGAAAATATATAAATGTGTTTTTCCGCGGTTTATATTTGTTTCATGAACTTTCCAGAATACTTGGCTCAGTACAGATGTGAAGTGTGGAAATAAGTATCCCTAAACCCCTCAAAGTGTTTTTCAAGGGATTTTAAATCGTTGAAAAGGAGTCTCTTATAGTCCAGCTCTACCAGCAAACATAGACAATTATTTTGGAAGAACCTAAATAAAAATAGAACTTTACTTCCATAAGCTTGGTTGAGGCACATCGGGAAGTAGTCAAATATAAAATCCATGTCCACATAAAATGTTACATTCTGAATAAAATAAAAAATTTCACTGAGATTAATCCGTAGTGCTATATTTTCCTTTTGTCACTGAATAATAAAATTATATCCACAGTTATAAGTGTTCACTCAGGCCAACTGGACAAAACTTAATGGAACTCTAATAAAGCAGAAAATACTGCACTGAATAGGTCTGAAGAGGACTCGAAGGGAACACAGGCATCGCCGCAGCCACTGAAGGGCTTGCGCCATGTCGTGATAATGATTTGCACACGCGGCCCTCAGGCTCCAGTGCTGCCAGGTGGAACGTGGGTAAGCGATCCTGCCAGGCTGAAGAGGCTCTGCGGTGAGGGGCACGGGGGCAGCACTCGAACTGCGTGCCGCGCGGTCTCGCGGCGTCTCACCACACAGAAGAGAAAGCACAGACCGCGCTCAACCCGTCCACCAGCTCAGCACTTTCTAAAGCTATCTGCAGAGGTTTTCAACACCTCGCTGAAACACACGACGGCTCCAGGCAATTCTTAAAAAGAGTAGAATGAAGGGGCTGGGGATTTAGCTCAAGTGGTACCGCGCCAACTTTGGATGCACAAGGACCCGAGTTCGATACCCAGTACCACAAAAAAAAAAAAAAAAAAAAAAAAAAAGAGTAGAATGATAGCTTTGGTTACATTCGCTTACTCTCCTGAGCCGTTTTCATCCAAGTTTTGGTCCAGCCTGATAAGGGAGAGCCTGTCACCACGGCTGCAGACCCTGCGGCACCGCTGAGCTCTGCCGTGTTCCGTGTGGACCTGGCTGTTTCTCTGGGGACGTTTCTCGGGGCAGAAGCAGCACGAACTATAAGTGATCAGTTTCTTCCAATCTCTCTCTAGGCCGATCTCAGGGCCGAAAGCCTCAAAGTGTAAGCTCAGCTGAGACAGGAGGACGGCAGAGGACTGTCAGAAAAGGGGCGGGGTCTGAGGCAGGGGCTACCCTAGACCCTACTGAGCGGACTGAGTTTCTGGCTCTTGGCTGGCTGTGGATTTCCGTGCTTTGTGCCTCCCAGGGAATTTGAACTCCTCCCAGGGAACAGAGAGCTGGCATGATTGGAAGTGGCTCCCGAAGGCCCACGGATCAGGGCCGGCAGCTTCCCTGGGAGGCGGTGGAACCGTCGGGTGGAGGTGAGTGGAAGGAAGTTAGGGTGCTGGGGTGTGGCCGCAGCGTGGATATTGGGACCCCGGCCCCTCCTCTTCCTGTCCTGCCACTTCCGGCTGCTGTGGTGACAAGCTTCCCCTGCATGTGCTCTGGCAGTGTCATCCTGCCTTGCTCTGGGCACAAAGGCGACAGGTCTGAGCAACTCTGGACTGAAACCCTTGAGATCATGAGCCCACAGGACACCTCCTTGTAAGGTGATTATCGCAGGTGTTTTGTGCCGATCTTGGAAAGCGAACCCGTGAGGCTCTCTGGTCATGAGCCCGGCCTCAACTCGGTCTTAGGGGGACAAAGACTGAATCCACAGGGCCCCCAAAACAGCCAGTGAATTTTCACTTACTTCTCACACCTTCATGTTTATGAGAACAAAGACTCGAACCACACGCAGGAATTCAACCTCGGGTGATCCAGCAAGAGCCTGAACTACAGACAGGCGTGAGCCGTGTGCCGCGGGGCCGGTACCACTACCCTGACTAGACGCGCAGCTGGCCCCGGACGCAGTGAACACTGCCGAGCCCGCTGTTCAGTTCAGCTGGCTTTTTTCATGAAGGAAGCAGCCCCGGATTTACGTTCTGACAAGCACTGACGGATGCTCTGCAGATCGGCTGTTTCTCGTAGCACTGCTATCGTTTTGTGCTTGTTTAAAAGACAGAGAAAAACAGCAGAACATTTATTTGAAAATGATCCGTTGGGCTCAGGGATAGAGCACTTTCCCACATGTGTGGGGCCCTGGATTCGATCCCAGCACTGCAAATATGTCCCAAGCCCAAGCCCCGCATGATTGGCTGAGTGACTCGACAGAGGCTGGGTGCTGGCAGCAGTGAGGAAGAGGACGGGAGAGTGACCAGGACAAGGCGCTGGACTCCATGGTGGCGGCAGACACGCCATTGTTTCTCGCCAGTGTCACAGGCTGGCATCACAGCAAATTCACGGTGCCATGCTTGAGGAATCCTGACCGCAGCTGCCAGTCCTCCGTGGGCACAGCGCCTCCTGGAGTCCTGCGGTGGGCTCCTTCTTCCTAAGACTCGGGCGCAGGTGCAGCGGAGCCTGTGACACGGCTCGCTCGACTCTCCCTCCGCTCCTTTGTGCGTGGTCCTGGGGCTGGAATCCGGGTGCTCCACCAGGGAGCCACACCCCCAGTCCTTTCGATCTATTTAGTTTTTCAATTTTGGGACAGGATGCCAAAAGTTGTGAAGTTTCCCAGACTGGGAATGGTCCTTGGCGGCCCTCCTGCCTCAGCCGTCTAGAGTGCTGGGATTCTAGGGGTACCCCCACACTGGACCCACTAGGGGTACGCCCTCTCTGTCTTCCAGAAAACCATCATTAACCTCGGATAACATCAGAGCTTCCCAGAGTTACGTCTGGGCTTGGTGTCTAATATCCTGGGGAAAATCACAACCTGATCGAGAAGGAAAGACGAGTTTAAATGAATAAGGACCACAGGAAATGTCAGAGACTTCGAAAGGGATCAGAGGGGTATCAGGGACAAGTCACAAAAACCTGGAGAGGTCAAGGAAACACGGCAGGTGGGAAGGAGGATTCTCCTTTGGACTGTTTTCCCTTGGCACTAGTCCCCTCGGAATGAGAAGCCTAGGGGCAAGGTGGCCCCTGCATGGCAAAGGTGGCTGCCTCTTAGCTGTGCTCCTACACAGGCCACTTTCATTCAGGCACCCAAGACTGAGCTGTCACATGAAGAACTTCCTGTCAACTGTATCTTCCAGGTCTGTTTCCTATGAAGCTCCTAAGTCAGGTTTTCCAATCCCAAATTCCAACTCCGATTTATTTCCCATCTAAGTACAATACTTTATCAAATTTCATCTTACTAGCTCCTAACTGCTAGGGTTTACAAGAATGTTTCCCAAAGGGCCAAGTGTTCGAAGCTTGGTGCCCAGGGAAATGCCACTTTGTGCAGTGGGCAGGTCCTTCAGTTCCTGAGAAGGTGCCCTGGCAGCGATGCCTGGATCTGTTTTAGATGCTTTCTGTGTCCTAGCTCACGAAGTAACTGTTTTCTCAGACGGAGCTGCTGACACGGTGTGTCAAGGCCAAGGGGCTTCCTGACCTTAAACTGGAAACTCTAAAACAAGGAGCCCAAACAAGCCAAACCTTTGCATTTTATAAGTGAACTGCCTCGGGTATTTCATCCAGCGATGACGGTAACAAGGAGTCGACAGGTACACCGACCAGATTCTCTGCTGTCCTCACATTCTTACCCTATCTTCTGTTCCTGTCCTGCCATATCTCTTCCTTCTCCACTCTCATTGTTCCAGTTATCAAATTTGTATTTATAGCCCTTTCTTTAGGCCCCACGCGAGACACCAACCCAGCCTGGGTACTGTGACTGCCACTCAACCCGGCGTGCCCCACTGCAGCCGCTTCACCTTGAGACCAGCCCCCTGCGCTCCGCCAGGGCAGTGCTGCCGCCGAGAGACGTAACCTGGCAACCTTGTTCAAAAGCCCTTCGGACACCTCGCGTCGTGCGTCAAGCAAACTTGGAACATCTCTCCCTGACTGCGCCCCCGGTTCTCCAGTCTCGCCATGCCAGGTCTTCGTGGGCATCTGTGCCTCTTTCCCTGCTGCGGCCCCCCTCCACACCGAGAAACACAACCGCATCCCGACGGCTGTGGTTCAACTATGCACCTTCTCTAAGGGCCCGGAATGACTTCTCCTCCCTGTGCTCCCGTAGCACCCCGCCCTGCGCTCCAGAAGCGTAATGGCTGCCGGCACTGCAATTATTTCCCACATTTAAACAGTGATATAGCCACCCGGGAGCCAGTCAACGGACAAGGCGGTGCTGATGAGGTATGGGCAGCCAGAGAGATGCTGAATGGGCTCGTATCACCCGAGACGACAAGCTTTTCAGGCACCTAAATCCCCCGGAACTCTGTAACTCCCTGATCGGATCTTCTTTCCTGAAATTTCTGACTTCCAAAGGGCAAAACCAGCAAAGTCTCTGCCACTATGATGGAAAATAGACTGATGCAGATTAAAACCAACAAAAAGAAGTAGAGTGGAAGGAACTCTGATTCTGAGGCCGTGAGTGGAGCATGGATTGTGAATGGTCTTTATGAAAATACTGCTATGGCTTCAGTCTTACTTTTTAGAGCTTTAGTTCTTTAATGTATAAAACAGATTTTTAAATCATCTCCAGGGTAACTTCTCAGTCCAAGCATCTAACGTTCTGTCAGAGGGAGCCGGGTCCCCCCAGGACAGAGGTAACGTCTCAGCAGGGGTCTCCAGGGCTCCTGGAGGCCAGAGCGGGAAGCGGTGGCTGCAGGTGGAACAGAATGGTTTCTGACTGGGGGCACGTGCTGGCGAGGACTCTTCCACGAAGTAAGAACACGCCGTTAGTTCTCGTTAAAGCCAGCACTTGTCTCTCAGGTAGGTTACAGCCCTGAGCACGTAATGGCAGCCTTCCAACTCGCTGTGATCCCTGAGAGTCACCGGGGAAAACGTCCTTCCTGCCACCACCGCAGAGTCACATTCGGAGCAGCGAAAATAGGTGCACCACGTGGGGGTCAGCTCACAAGACACGACACTCCTAACACGTCACTCAGCTTGGGAAGAATCGCTTTAGTTGCTGCATCCCGCTAAAATTAGCACTTCGTTTACTGAGAAAAGCCTGTTTCGTAAAACAACTGCGGCTTTGCGTCTATGCACAGGGTTGAACCCACAACCGTCAGGCCACACTTTACATCTAAAGCCTGGTGCGCATTTACATTCGGGAGACATTGTCACATTTAAGTCACTTTATAGGAGCTGCCCCTTGCTAGTGAGGACAGAATTAAATTGAAAAATACTCGCGAGGAGATAACTAACTGTATGTTAAGAGCCAAAAGTGGTTAAATCGAGGTGCAGCTGCCGGAGGCCCGGGGCTTCCGGGTGAGAATGACGCTACTGGCAGGACAGAACGGCCAGTGAGGGGCCCCACGGCCCCAGCGGTGAGATGGGCCGGCTCCGGGGCGGGGGCCGCGCACGGTACTGCCCTGTCCACATCCTCACCGTGTGTGGACACAGGACCCTGGGAGTCTGAGGCGCCGGCGCCGATTTTAACTCAGGCTTCTCATCAGGAGTCGGGCAGGTGCTGTCAGAAATAAGCGACAAGCACCTGGCCAAAGCCCCGTGCGTGTTGCGGGGCGCAGAGGGGCCTCACGCTGGGCCCCATGTCGCCCAGGAATGTAACCGACACGGCGGATGCAAACACCACCGCGGGTCCGTTGGCAGCCGTGCACGGCTCCTCACCCCGCAGAGCCCAGATCTCCACGCTCCCGGCGTCCCGAGGCAGCTCTGCCCCAGCAGCGCCCCCCGCAGGCACCTGCCCGCATCCCCTGCCGCGTCCTCCACTAGCCCAGGACTTGCAGGAGAGAGGAGCGCCGAGCGATCGATCGCGCAGAGTAATGGGGGGTGGGGGGTGGGGTGGGGCGAGGTGTTCTCCAGCGGGGCCCAGGGACAGGGGTGCAGGCGGCGCCCGCTCGGTCTCCCCCTCAGTCCACGCAGCATCCACAGCAGCAAGTCTCTCCACCCACGGGAGTAACAAATAGGGGGCACTTCCTGCTTTTCTCGCTTTTTCTAAAAGAAGAGTGCCCAGAACAGTGATTTGAACTGGAACTTTGCATGAAAGATTTCTAGTAGTAGCATTTTAGATTGTTGGAAACTTAAACAATCCGTAGTGGCTGAATTTACAAAGAATGGTTCATCTTGGCACCACTGCCTCTCCAGAGAGTAGGTCCCGAAATTCCTATTCTTAGGATTTTATTACCTTTTTTTAGAACTATGTGTTCATTTGAATTCCTAAGCAACTAGTAACAGGATTTCTGAGCTAAAAAACCTATAACATCTATCTGTCAGGCATTAATTAACTTTCTGAAAGCCTATTTATTTATTTGAGACAGGGTCTCGCTTTGTAGCTCAGGCTGGCCCTGAGCTCACTATGGAGACCAGGCAAGCCTCTAACTCGGCAATCCTCCTGCCTCTGCCTCCCGAGTGCTGGGATGACAGGCGTGAGCCACCACGCCCGGCACTGTGGTATGTGGTATTGATGGCTGGTGGGCATGAGCCACCACACCCAGCATTGTATGTGGTTAACGGAGATCGAACCCAGGACCTTGCGCTTGCGAGGCAGGCGCCAGAACCACTAAGCTAAATCCTCGACCCAAAGCCTATTTATTATATAAATGGAATACACAACGATTCCAAGATAAATTCATTATTTAGGTAAATATTGGCTTGACAGCTATTATTTAGCCGATAATGACTTAAAAAATAGAAAACCACAAGGAAGCCTAAGAACTAAGGACAACCCTGTGCCCACACAAGTGTGTGCAGACATAGGATAGAAGCCTCCTCCAAGTTTCTGGGCCACTATCGCACCCCTGATTACCCGGTAATCTTTACACCCACGAGTAGTGCTTTGGTATTTCCTTAATGAAAGGAAACAGGTCCTTGCAAGGAGCACGGAAGAAGATGGTAAAATGGAAGTGAGAGAGTTCAGAGATCTTGCAGCGAAGTGACTGGACAGAGCCAGGAGACGAGGAGGTCAAGAAGCAAGAGGGAGACCCCACTTCCACGGAGGTCGCCTTGTTGTTTAGAGGGGAGGCACTGTCTCCCTCACTTCTCAGCCACCTTACACATCCCTGCTACGGATTTCCATGCCAGACGACATGACTGTTTTCTTGTGTGGCTGCTCAGGCCACCGAGGTTTCTTTTGTTACTGTTTTAAGTTAGACAGTAGCTTCTTTTTGTTTGTCTTCCTCTCCAAAGGAAACCCTGTGAGAATGCCTTTCTGAGGTGTGACTCTCCTGCCTCGATACAGGACCTCTGAGCACAGTGCTCAGCCGTCTCAGAGCCGTCTCTGCAAGCGGAAGAGTAGTCATCACAAAACACAGTTTAAGTTTAAAGATCTCCTACTCATCACACTTTACTTTCCATTTTCTACATGTAAACGAGTCCCAGGCATTTTCCTAACATGTCAGCCGTGACCTGTGTCTCTTTGCCCGTGGCTCAGACACCTGCGTGCCTTGCATGGCTCACACGGTACAGCAAGTGCTTCTGCAAGTTCCTGACCCTTTGCACCCATTCTTCCTGAGAGCAAAACACTGTAAAGCGAAGTGTGTTGCAAAACTTAGGTAACACAGCTCTTCAAAAGCCGCAATAAGTGACGGTGGGTTTCTCCTTGGCTAAGTTAATGATGCTTTTGCCTAAGTCTAAACACACACACACACACACACACACACACGTTAGACTTTTTCAGATCTTAATACACAATTATCGAGTGTCCTCTCCTTTTACTGGGCATATTCAACAAAGTTTTCATTACAGCCCATTCTAAACCTGACTGAGATTCTCTGTATTCCGTGTAATCCAGGTGATGAGCCCGCCCAGTGTGGAATGGGCTGCTAGCATCGTTCTGCAATCTGGAATGAGGTGCTGCCTTTTTCCTTTTTAACTAATGGTAACTGTATACTTGCTATATTCTTTTCAAACTGGAACCTGTTAGGTCTCTTTGTCCTACTCACAAGACACATAAAGGATTTCCTTTGATACAGAAAAACCAAACACAGAACACTATTTCTACTGTGAGATGAGAATTTCGCAAACAAAAGACCTCCTTTCAAAATAGGAGATAAAGGTCACAGTCCTTCAATTTCAAGTGGTTACGTCTCAAGGCTGAACAAAGGCCCTCAAAATACAGCCTTGGCCTCTGGAGTAGTCAATTATCTTAGAGGCCAATGACTAAATAGTTTAGCCTGGATGATTAAGAATATGGTTTTAAAAAAAGGAATTGATATATAGGTGTGTGTATGTGTGTTTTATATAGTTTTTCCATATATGTGTGACTTTTTTTCTATAATAAACTGGCTTCACCTCAGGATCTCGTTCCTTTTCATTTCACCTGCGAAGCAATTGTTTTTTTTTTTTTGGCACGGTACCGGGGAACTCGGCCCTTGTGCTTCCAAGGTCGGTGCAGCACCACTTGAGCTAAATTCTCAGCCCAGCAATTGTTTATTTGAACTGAAATACACTTAGGAATCTATCTAGACAATTACCTACAGCCAGTCTCTGGCCGTCTTCAAGCATGATGTTTAAGTAACTGTTTTTTAAATATGACCAGACATTTTTCAGTTTAAGTTTGAAAGCATATTCTCTCCTGCATCTGACTTTTTGTCCTTTCCTGTCTTTTCCATTGGGGGCTGTTCTTGTCCTTGGTGGACCCTGTTTGTTGTCTTCATGTTGACTTTTTTATCACGCGGTTTTGCTGAACTCTCCAGTCTGGCCTTGAACTCGGTCCTCCTGCCTCAGTCTCCTAAGCGGCTAGATCACAGGAGGCACCGCCGTGCCCGGCAATGGCTAGCCTTGTCAGTAGTGTCCTTACACACATACTTGGGTAACTATTTACAGTCACGTTCTACCCCGACCAAGCCCTGGCGAGTGTGGCTCCTGCTGTTTTGTGATTCCAAGTACCAACAGGCAAAACAGTCACTCCAAGTCCTAAGTCTTGGGTATGACTACATACCCACAGACAAAAGCGAGTCAGGGAAGGCACGGCAGACACGGCAAAAGCAGGGTCTCGGCATGGGATGGCCCCGAAGTGTGTCTGTAACACCTGTTTTCAGAAAACTTGTAAGAAACGCGCATCAGAGAAGGGTTAAGTCTTTTGGTTTGGTAGAACCTGTTTGTTACCGTGGGAATCACCCCCATGCCAAGATCACCGCCCGGGTGGCCGAGGCCTGCACAGGACTCCCACGTGCCACTCAACCACCCATGAGGCAGGAGGCAGGAGGCGCTGGTGTTCCAGGCTCAGGCTGGGCAGAAGCGCGCGTGCTTACCTAGACCGCGCCTCCGCGTCCCCTGCGGCGAGGCTTGGGGAGGCTGGCTGCTGCAGGGAGGGGCTGTGGGCTTGCTCCGGGGACCTTGGCACTTCAGCGAAGGAGGGGCCGTGCCCCGAGAGGGACAAGGACGAGGCGCTCTCCACCGGTGGGGTCAGGTCACGGGCTTGGCGGCCGGCGCTCAGTTCCTGCGCCAGCCTCCGGCTGTCCACATCGGGGGGCGCCTCCCTGTCAGAAGGGCCCCTGCCGTGCAGAGGGGTATAGTGCCCCAGGGCCTCTGGCCTGGAGCAGGCAGAGCTCGAGTCTTTGCTGGGCTCTTCCTGCTGCTGCTCGGCTTTTCCTCCCCGTTTCTCAACGGCCTCGGGGTCCTTCCTGGACTTGGTGTACCGAGACAGGTACTCAGAGTCCTCTTCGGGGTCCAGAGTGAGCCCGTACTTCTCCGCCAGCTGCCGCCTCCTCTCTGCTTTGTACCTCGCAATCCTTTCCGCTTTGGACTCCTGGGCGTGGGGGTCCATGAGGCTCGGGCCACAGGGTGGGTCACCGTGGACGCCCGGAGTTTCTGTGCTGTACTTAGATCGAGTTTGCTTTTCTAAAGAGCCAGAAGTTTCTTCCTCTTCATTGGATCGTCCTGCAAAAGACCACAGGGCTGACGCACGGAGTCCAGGCAAAGACACGTACAGTATTCATCACGTCAAAGTGCCCCGCACGACGCACACCTGAGCACCTCGCTCTCAAGGGCCACCTCTGAGCTGGGCACATGACCTAGGCGACTCAGAGCTCAGCCCCGGGGGACCCAGACTGTCTCTGTCCTTGCTCTGGGCTCGTCACCACTTATTTCTTTTCTGTTTTTGGCTTTTGTTTTGTACTTCACAGGTAAAGTCAAAGGACAAGTCCAGAGTCTTCTAGAAAAGATATTAGAACAGCTACCTTTTGCAAAGTGATCTGTTGTGGTTTATAGTTAGTTCTACTGGATCTGATACTTTATATATAGAGAGCTTCTTTACATACTTCATATATATATACATACACATATATTTATATATAACTTATATATGCAGAGCTTCTTTATAAGGTATATATACATATATATAAATATATAAGTATATAAAGTTTATTTTCATGTAGCACACATACATGGTGTAGAAAATATCTACATGAAAACACACAAAGCCAAACCACCATTAATGAAATATATACAAGAAACTTGACAGTTTTATATCTACTATATATTCCTCTTGGTCTCTTGTATAGCTCATTTCTTCTTTTTGTTATGTGGAGTAGTTAATATTTTCACATTTTATAGAAAATATCTTATATTTAGAAATATTATTTTGAAGATAATATTTTTAAGCTTCCCAACATTCTACCCAACATATAACTGACTAGAGCTTGCTGTGGCGCTGCCCTGTCCTAATGTCCATCACCGTGATTCTACCACCACGGTGGACACGCAGAAAGCAGAACTGGCTTGTCAAAGGGCACGTCATTTCAAGACCTTCCTCACAGGTCCTGAGTGTGCATCTTCTTCACAAAACTGCGTGTGATCGTTAGAAAACGTGAACGTATGCAATGTCTCACTTTCTTGGCCATTTACATGGCTTTCTCTTCTGGGAAATGTCTGTTCAAGCTTATTGCTTTGTAACACTGATTCACAGGGTTGTCTTTATTAGCTCATGTGAATTTTTTTTTTTTTTTTTTGAGACAGGGTCTTGCTCTGTAGTTCAGGCTGGCCCTGAGCTCACTATGTAGCCCAGGCAAGCCACGAACTCAGCAATCCTCCTGTCTCTGCCTCATGAGTGCTGGGTTTACAGGCTTGAGCCACCACGCCTGGCACTGTGTATGTGGCATTGATTGCTGGTGGGCGTGAGTCACCATGCCTAGCATTGTATGTGGTTACTGGGGATAGAACTCAGGACCTTGTGCTTGCGAGGCAGGTGCTGGAACCACTGAGCTAATCCTCCGGCCCTCACGTGAACTTTTATAGGAATATTAGCCCTTTGTCATCTTCACGGGCATCTCCGAACCCACTGAGTGTTTGTTGTGACATCTGTGCTCGTAAGATTTCCTCTGGAGCACTGACGGACGGACCATCGGTTAGACGCCCTGAGCATCTCTAACTGCTTCTGTGCCGTGGAAGCTCTTTCCCACTCTGGGAACGAGATAACCACTTAGGTTCTCACATTTCCAAGCTCTTTCTCTAAAACAGTCGCATGAATAACAGCTCTTGTCTTCGGTTTGGGCTTGATATGGAAAGTGGAATGAATTAGGCCCATCACCCCTGGCGGATGCATTTCTCCAGAGCTGTTTTATTAAGCTGCTCTTTTTCCCCTTCACTGACGCAGCTGAAGTTATCAGACGCGACACAGCTGAGCATTTTATATACACCAGGGCTTGCCTCCGGCTCTGAATTTTGGTATTCTCATCTGACTATCCTTGCTTCTCCATTTATGTCTTTAAAGAATCACGTTCTCTAGGCTTTTGGCTCCAGAAAATCAGAAGCTACAGACACAAGCAAACTGCTAACAGTGTGACGTGAGACCAACATGTTCGGGGAAGAGACTGAAAGCACTGGCGCTAAAGGCAGCAGTACAGAGCTCCGCGGCAGAGACGGGCGGGAACATCGGTCCTCATCCATCGGCCTCTCGGAGGCTTCTGGGTCCCCGAGGTCCCTAATGGCGATTGCTCAGTTCAGGAAAAGCGACGTCATGGGCACCATACTGTTTAATATGAAATCAATATGCAAATACTGAATCGGTTACAACAGATCCACTTAAATAAGACATTTATTGTAAAAACAGAGGAAGCCCCTCATTCATTCCCAGTCCAGCTTTAACTCTTCTGACTGCCGCTTTCACCCTCTTACAGACAACCCTGCCCCGAGGATCTCTGACAGCAGACCCTGTGCTCAGAGATGACACTAAGGTGCCTTTGAGGGTCTCAGCCCGGGGCCACAGCCCATCGTCTGCGCCCGGCCAGTGCACGAGGCAGAGTGGAGCTGATCGGCTGAGACTGCTTAACAGCACTTGCATTAAAAAGTTACAGACACACGATGCGGTTCCAAAAAGTCCCTCATTGCCGATTCTGTTAGGTTAAAAGGTGTTATGCGGTAAAGTGAGTAAGAGCAGTGCCCGGCGGCTCACCGGTGTGGGCGCTGGCGGGGTCGGAGGCGCGGGTGTATCTGGGCATGTCCTCCGCCAGCAGGCGGTGCGTCACCAGGCCCGTGCAGCTCTGCAGGAGGGCCGGCTGCGCGTCATTTTCGATTCCTTCCAAGCGCCTGGCGATTCTTTCTTTTCTGTGCAACACGAAAGAGCAGGTGAGACCTGGGAATCAGTGCTCAGCAGAACACCGCGCTGTCTGGCAAACTCGGCCCGGGGACACACGAGGACTAGCTTACCTTTTCATTTCTAAAATTTCTTTTTTCTTTGGTTCAAAGATTTTTCTTAACTCTGCAACTAAAACAAAAAAGATCAAAAGTGCA
>PVIC010000779.1:88415-101545 GCA_004025085.1 Thryonomys swinderianus | reverse complement strand
CTGAGGTTTCCAGGTGCTGGGTGGGAGGGCTCCATTCTCCAGCACACAATGCATCTAGGTTAGCAGCCCTACTGCCTCCAGAGGGAGAGCTGTGGGCTGCAGCTGTGTGCTGGGTCTACAGGCCCATCCCCATGGTCTGCCTCTGCCCACCTTGCAGGGCTTGGGGTTTTTGAGCCATCTGTCTGGGGGCTCTGAGGCAAGGTTCAGGCTGGTGACGGTGTAACAGCTCTATGAGCCCCCAACAGAAGAAGAGGACAGAGGATGGTGGACGGCAGTAGCTGATCTCTTCCTTTGGCTGGTAGAGGGCAGCCGCCTTGCTGGCCCTGGATCCTGCCTCTTCCGGTCACCGAGGAAGGGGCAGCTCAGGAGTGAGGTGCTTCTTCAGAACTCTTCCCCTTCCAGCTCACAGGGGACAGCAAGGGCCCCTCCTTCCCGGAGGCCTGTGCACAGCTGCCCAAGGGACTAGAGGTCACATGCCAGGGCTGCAGGTCTCCCGGCTGCGGTGCACAGCCCGCACTGGCCATCTTAGCGACCCCCAAGAGATGGCCGCGGCTCCCGAGTACCCTTCACAGACCGGGGCGAAATCTTGGCCGAGGTCCGGCAGTCCCTGGTCCTTCGGAACCAGATGGTCTCCTTGGCGGTGGGCCCCCTGTTCCAAGCTCTTTCCCTCAGCGGCCGCGCGGCCTCGCTCCGGGGATTTGTCCCTGATCACCGCAGGCGGATGTTGCGCACCGTACGAGCCCTCGGCACTGAAGCTCTTTATCTTACAGAGTGACACTAGCCAACAAAGTGCTCCCGTTACCGGTGCTGGTCAGGGATACGGGCGCGGCCGCGGGACCCCGGGGAACGCGACAGGGCCTCTCCAGCGCTTCGGGCGCAGGAGCCGACCGGGGCAGGTGGTAGGACGGTCGAGACAGGAGGCGGACAGAACCGAGGAATATAGCAGGGACAGCATTGGGACCACGAACCTCCACCCGTGGGGCGTCCGGGGCTCAGTGCGCAAGCGCCCCCTCCACCTGTCGCGATCTCATTGGGCTGCTCATCTGCCGTCCCGCCCTATGATTGGCCCAAACGACCTGCTCTTAGCCAATAGGCGCGTGGCTGCTGGCACTCGTTCTGAGGTCCTGCAGGTGTAGAGGCCACTCTGCAGAGAAGGAGTCCGGCGCTGAGAGTGAACAAGCTCCGTGATCCTGCGTAATCCCGTGATCCCCGAGACGGACCGTGAGGAGCACCGCCACGCCCGTGCCTCTCCGCAGGACCCCTGCTCTCGGCCTGCTGTGAGTGCCTCGGGATTCCGGAGATCCCTGGATTCTCTATTACCCCCTTGTGAGAGTGAAAGTGAGCCAGGTCACGTTTGGGGAAAAAAAAGTGTTGCGGAACTCCAGGAGGAGGATGGAAAATCTGAGCCCAGCCTGGGCGATTTAACAAGACCTTGTCTCACAATAAACTATAAAACCAGAGCAGGGGATGTAGCTCAGGGCAAAGGCCCAGGGTACAATGCCCAGTACAACCTACCTCCTAGCTTACCAAAATTATTCTATGTTCTTTAATTTATGTTACGTACATTATTTTATGTTGTTGGTAATAAAAACATTACTGCTTTAGAATTAAAACTGTACACAATGCGAGTGTGGTGGCTCATGCTTGTAATCCCAGCACTCGGGAAGCAGAGGCAGGAGGATGCTGTGAGGTCAAGGCTTGCCTGAGTCTCAAAAAAAAAAAAAAATAAATAAATAAAGCTGTATAACAATAATGAAAGGCAGTTCCAGTCTTTGGTCTCCACCTAGTGCCACTGATCCTGGTTTTCCCAGTGCTGTCAGCAGCATTACTCATAGCAGCAAAAAGGGGGAACAACCCACTAGTCTCCCCCAGAAGAATCAAACAAATAGCATATACATACAGCAAAACAGCCTTGGTAAGGAGAGACATTCCCGATACACAGGGAATGTGAGGACTTTGGAAACACGACACTGAGGAAAACCAGCCATAAAGGACAATACTTTGTAATTCCACTTGCATGAAACACCCAGGATAGGAGGTGTGACAGAAGCGGATCCAAAGCTAGGCACACTGGCACACATCTGTACCCCTCACCCTGAGCAGCTAAAGCCAATTCAAACGAGACCCAGGCGAGCCAGCAACTTAGTGAACCCTTGCCACAAAGTGAAAATAAAAAGGGCCGGGGATGTGTTTCAGTATGAAGGCCCCAGGTTCAAAACCCAGTACAAGCCCAGGGACTTAGCTCAGTGGTTTGGGTGTCTGCCTGGCAAGTGGAAGGTCCCAAATTCGATCCCTAGTGCCACCTACCACGTGCTGAGCATGGTGGCTCGTACCTGTAATCCCAGCACTCGGGAGGCAGAGGCAAGAGGATAGCTGAGTTTAAGGCTTGCCTGGGCTATATAGTGTGCTCAGGGCCAGCCTGAAGTACAAAGTGAGACCCTGTCTCAAACAAACAAACAAACACCAGTACAAAAAGTGGAGGTTCCAGGAGAAAAGGATTGGGAAGTCTCTGCCTCATGGGCACAGAATCCCTGAGATGTGACAGAGTCCTTCAGATGGGTGGGTGTGATGGCTGTACAACACCACACATGTATTTGATGCCACAAAATGGCAAAATTTTATATACATATATTTCACCTCAATTTTTTAAAAAATGTAATATCCCCAGACTACTGAGTCTCACACTTTAAATTAATGCATTTAAAAAACTATAGTTAATCCCAGCACTCGGGAGGCAGAGACAGGAGGATTGCTGAGTTCACAGCGGCTTGCCTGGGCACCATAGTGAGCTCAGGGCCAGCCTGAACTACAAAAGCGAGACCCTGTCTCAAAAAGAAAAAAAAAAAAACTATAGCCACCGTGGGCCAGAAATTTATCTCAGTGACACCATATCTGCCTTGCAAGTTCAAGGTCTTGAGTTTGATCCCCAGTACTGTGAAAACAAAAACAAAAACTACAGATGTCGTGCTGGAAGCAGTGTGTGCCATCTCCATATGCCGGCTCTCCATCTAGGGGTGGCCAGATCCACTTTCTGGAAGCCTTGAGTACTTCTGGGTGAGCAGGGGCTGCTTGCCTTCAAGAGAGCGGGCAGCAGGGCCTTGGAGGTGTGTGCCCAAGTTGCACAGGGTGGGGAGCAGACAGGAGGCCTCCCTGGGAAGGTGAGACACAGCTGCCAGTGTTGAGGACAGAACCAGACGCAGCACCTGAACCTGCTGCCAACTCCTGTCTGCTGCTCCTAATGAGCTGCTGCCCTGGGGCGCATCTTCCAAACTCCCCAACCTTTTGCCGGCCCATCCTTTCAGAACTCCAAATGGAGCGCGTCTCTTGTTTTTCTGTCACCACCAGAATAGTGCCCTTTTGGGTTCCCGAGCTTAAGATGCAACCAGGAGCGCAGGGCTCACTGTGGGCATCTCAAGGCCCGTCCTGCCAGACTACCGTCTTCGCTTCATCCTGTGCTCAGGGCCTTGACAGGCCGCCGTCCCAGACATGGCCGCTGGAGGGCGCCGCTGCACCATTCCTACCCCAGGCCGCTCCGGAGGGAGGACCCCCTCCCTTGGAGGGCGTCGAGGTTGATCTGATTCACACCAGTTTTTTAAACTGAGAGCCAGGGCGGGAAGCTGCAGAAGTGAAAACAGAACAGGTCCAACGGACTAAATAAGCACTGTTCATTGCCTCATTTCTCTGTGCCCATCTGCGGACTGCTTTGGCGAACAGCTTCTCTGTGGGCAGCCAGACAAGGGATGACTGCATTCTGTTGGAGTCTGGGGGGCAGCCCTGGCCCACAGTACACTCCCGCATTCTGTTCCCACCCGCATTCTGTTCCCATTACCTTAATGCTCTATCCAAAGGCAGGGTGGGGGTCCTCATGATCACCTTCATCCTCCCCCTGCTAGTCTTTGCACTCCTGTAGGAGGCCCTTGGGGGCTGGAACGGGGGTCAGCACCCACACAAGGCTCAGGCCACGGGTGGGGCGCCTGCAGCCTCCCAGTGGCAGACAGCTGTGCTCTCCAGCTCCAGTTCCCAGACCCTGTGCCAGCCCTGACTTCAGTCAAGGCAAGTGCGCACCCTGCCTCTACCTGGGGCTCCCAAGGGCTGATGATAAAGGTTGCTGGTGGAACTTGCCAATAGGTGCCAGTGTCCCTCCAGTGGCCCAGGAAGTTACCAGACATCAGAGGACAGATGTTCCCAGGAAGACTGAGCACAGTCTGGCATGTGACTGAGCAAAGCTGTCTGGTGGCCAACTGTCAGTGGCAGTGTGTGGCAGCTTCCCTGACCACAAGCTCTGCTCTCTCCTTGTGTGGGGAGACACCTGGCCTGATCTTTAGAAGATGTTTAAGAAAGTGGCCTTGACACCTGTGGAGCCCTGAGGCCGAGCCTGGGTAGCGGGCAGGGGGGAAAAGTGGGAACGGCTTGGGCTCCCAGACAGTAGTCATTCCCAGCCAGTTGGGTCACAGAGCAATTGGCACCTAAGTCATTCTTGCCTGCCTGTGGGGAGACTTCTGCTCCAGGTGGGTGACTGGGCTCTTGCTGTCCTCTCTATATCTACTCTTTCTTCCTCCATTGCCTTCTCTACACTCCCCAGCCCAGCTCCTCTCCCAGGACATCCCAGTTTCCAGAGGCTTCCATGTGATAGCCACAGGAGACCTTTGGAAGGAAGTTATGGTGTTCAGGAAGTTCTAGTGCCCCAAAGAGCTAAGGGATGGAAGGCTGAGAAAGCCAGAGGTGTTTGCCCCTCAGAAGGAACAGACCAATGTGTCTCAGGGGAGGCAGATGTCTGCCCCTCCCAGTTTGTGCACATGCCAGCCACATCACTTGCACTCTCTCATCACCACAGAGGGTCTGCTGCTCCCAAACAGCAGGGGAAGGAGTGTGTCTGAGTCCTTGAGGAACGACCTGGCCATGCTCCCTAAACTCTGCTTCCTCTTCCTCCACGTCCACCCAGATCTCAGCCACCCCCAATGGGGCCTGTTTAATTGATTTGTTCAACAGTAAAAACACTGCAGATGCCAGCCTCCTGGCACTCATCTCTGGGGAGCCCAAGACACCTGCTGAGGCCCGGGGCTGGGAGTCCTTCCAGGGGCCACAAACACCAGGCTCTGGGGGAGGCCTGGACCCCCACTGTCTTGTAGGAGCTAGAGCGGGTGCCTGAGCACCAGGGTGGAAGTGCAGGGAGGCGGATTGCAGGTAGGATCCAAATCTGCCTCTGGGAATGATACTTTTACAGATGTTCAGGTCTGAAACCGGCCTTGGAGACGACCTTCACTTGGTCAAGCTGCCAACCTGGGCCTGAGGGCAGCTTCTTTTCTCTACCACCCTGGGTTGGGGGGCTCTCCCAGGTCAATCCATGCTGGGGAGAAGGGGCAATGATTCCCAGGGACTGATCCCCAACCTGCCAGAACCTGTCTAGGGACAGGATGCCTCGTGTCTATACCCACCAGCCCCGGGCTCTCTGCCGCAGGCGTCTGCCTGAAGGGCTCTCAGGAAGCTTCCAGGGGCGATGGTGGGCCCTGAGGTCAGGAGCCCCAGACCTAATCCTTGCCTCCCAGCCCAGCCCAAAGCCTATCTCTGGGAGGGCCCTTGCGGTCACCACTTTCCACCCAGGAGGAGGCCACCGCCACTGAGGGTTTGAAGAGGGGGATGACTGGAAGAGGGTTTGAAGAGGGGGATGATTTAGGGAGCGTTTGCGCAGCTGCGTGGGCAGGAGGGCCCCTGCTGTACCGCCGGGTCTCATCTGGGCAGGAAGCCCTAGTCAAGCAGGAAGGAGCTCACCCTGAAGCCGGAGATCGGGGGTAAACCCCGGACACTCCTTCTCTCCTGCTCGGTAATCTCCCACGTGTCCCTCTCAGGGGAAACCCAGACCTCTGCTCTCTGAATACTAGATGCTAGAAAGACCCGTAGACCTTTCGTTAGGAGCGCCTCCTCGCTACAGTTCCCAGGAAACAGGGAGAAACCAGAGCAAGAGAAGCGGGGACAGAGAAGGCAAGGGCTCGTCGAAGGTCAGCAGCGGCTAGCCGCTGGCCCTGGCTCGAGTGCGCGAGCAGGACTGAGGTCCAGGAGGGGCGCGCAGGTGGACCCCCGCCCGGGTGGGCGCGTAGAGCTAGCTCCAAGAACAAAAGGGCAACCCGCCCCCGCCCCGCCGGCACGCTGCGGCCAATCGGCGCTGCCGCCGCGAATACAACTCTCTAATTGGCTGCATGACGGCCAATCACACGCCAGCGCCGCGTGCCCTGAGGTCCCACGTGGGGCGGTGCGGCTGCTCGCGCGCGGGCGGGGCGCGATCCTCGGCGCTGGAGTTGGAGCGCGCGCGCGCGAGGACTAACCGGGATTCGCGTCCCTGGGACCTTCGCGCTTCCGCCCGCGTCTCTGCAGCTCCAGTGCCCGGAGGGCGGCGCCGAGCTTTCTGAGCGCCTGAGAGCGCGATGTCCTGGGCCTGCAAACAACAGGGTCCGTGTGGCTGCTGCCCGCCCCCCCCCCCCCCCGCCCTGGCGAAGCAAGCGGAGCCACCTAGTTTTGGCCGGGAGGCCGAAGCGGCGGGTGGAAAACGCGTCCCGGTGTTGCGCTGGGCGGCGGAGACATCAGGTTGTTCATGGATGGAGCTCGTCACTGATGCTCTGGGGATGCCAGCAGCCGTGGTCTCCGTGGAGGCTGGGGGCTGGCTCTCCGTTTCCATTAGTCTCCCCTCCAAACGACTGAAAGTGGAACATACAAGAATGTTTTTGATACGGGCAATTGACACGAGCTTACATTTTTATGGCACCCTCAGACGGGGCATTTGAGGCGAAAATACATGAATTAGAGGAGATATGCAGTACTCAGGGCCAGCGACAGAGGGGCTCTGCCAGTACTCTAGACCTGAAGGGCAGCTGCAGCTGCAGCTGAGGAAGAGGCCCCTCTGGGAGCTGTGCCCTTGGAGATGGATGCTGTGACATGGCAGGGAGAAGCCTGGTGACATCCACTGGCCTCACTTCCCTCCTGCCTGCTGGGACTCACTTAAGGGGAGTCTAGGGGCTGAGTCTAGGCAGATACCAGGGGCCAAGGGAGCCTGGGTGCCCTCCCTGCAGCCTCTAGGGCTGGCGGAGCAGGCGGGGCAGGGGGGAGCACCTGTTCTGAATTGTGAATGGAAGCACGTGGGGAAACGTGCCGGTTTTCTGTTTTGTGGTTGATGACATGCAGTGTAGGTGCAGCCGGCCTATGTAGGGTGCTCTGGATGGGAGAGGTGGAGCCAGGCTGAACCTTTCTCTCTCAAAGGACCAGAGTCCCCCCCCCCGCACCAAGGAAATTTCCCTCGAGGGTTCTGCACCAGGCAGCTATGGCTAAGAGTGGGGTCCAAACAGGGTGAGTGGAGTCTGAGGTGCAGCCCAGTGCAGCCTCGTCTAGGAGATCGTCCTGGGTCTTCTGCTTTCCTGAGGTGCTTGTCTGTCTCCACAGGAAAAACAGTGAATTGCTTTGCCTGAGTTTGAAAAAAGTGGCTTCCCTCTGAGTTGGGGACATTTATTCACTCCCCAAGGCTTTTTTGGGGGGTCACGGAGGGCAGGATGCCACCCAGGCCTGGAGCTTGTTTCAGCAGAATGGCCATTCCAAGTCCTAGATGAGGTGGCCAGAGGGAGGACTCTGCAGTAGGGGAATAAGCGCAGGAGACAGCACCTGGGGGCCTGTGAAGAGGAAGACAAGATTAGAAGGTGAACAGATGGGGAAAGGCCAGGGGTGTGGAGGTGACATTAGGGGCTCTGAGGGTGTGCCCTCTGGCATAGCCTGAGTGTGCACAGCTGGCGTCTGGGAACCCTGGCACCCCTGTGCCTTGATTCCCACCTGTCACCCAGTTAGGATGGGCAGGCTGGAGATGGAAGGAAGAAGATGAGCTTCGCATCACGTCCTGTTCTGGGTTACGGCTAGGTAACACCATAGGAGCCTGGCCGTCAGCACATACACTCCTAGGGGGAGGGGTGTTTACAGAGTGTGAGCTGCCTGTGGGGGCCAGGGGTTTAGAGTTAGGATGGTCCCCAGACACCAGCGTTTCTCTCATTTCCCTGCCACGTGTGCCAGCATACCCTCCAGGCAGCTCAGCTAAGCAGGTGGCACTGGGGAGGAGCTGGGAGACTCAGGGGCCTGTACCCAGGGAAAACCTCTGGCTAAAGGGCTCAGGACACACAGGAACCCTGTGCTGTTGGAACAGGCCAACCATGCTGGGGCTGGCAGATGGGGCAACCTGGTCAAGGTCCAAGACAGAGACAGCCCACAAGGAGCCACTGGAGGGCAGAAGCCCAGAAGCTTGGTCCAGGAACAGGGCACAGCATACTGAGCCTTGAGGTTGAGCATTGAAGGACACATTGCAATCCCAGCATCGGGAAGACTGAGGCAGGGGGATCGCCTGTTTGAATCTAGCCTGGGCAACTTAGCAATTTAGGTAGACTTAGTTTTATTTTAATTTTTTGTTTTTTTGAGACAGGGCTCTCACCATGGAGTTCAAGTTGGCCTTGATGCATGTAGCTCAAGCTGGGCTGGAGATCCCCCTGCCTCTGTCTCCCAAGTGCTGGGGTTACAGGTGTATGCTACCATGCCTGGCACAGACTTTGTTTTAAAATAAAACAAGCCAGGGGTGGTGGCTCATGCCTGTAAATCCCAGCACTCGGGAGGCAGAGGCAGGAAGATTGCTGAATTTGAGGCTTGCCTGGGCTACATAGGGAGCTCAGGACCAGCCTGAACTGCAAAGAGAGACCCTGCCTCATAAATGAATGAATGAATAAATAAATAAATAAATAAAACGGGTGTGAGATGCAGGTCAGTGCAAAGGCCCTGGGTTTGATCCTAACATGGTGAGATTAAAAAGGAGAGGATGACTGCAAAAGCGAGACCCTGTCTCAAAAAAAAAAAAAAAAAAAGGAGAGGATGGAGCAGAGCTGCAGTTGTGCTAGTCTGACTCTGCATCCTCCCAGGACGCCCTGTTTTTTTTGTTGTTGTTGTTGAGACAGGGTCTTGCTTTGTAGTTCAGGCTGGCCCTGAGCTCACTATGTAGCCCAGGCAAGCCTCGAACTCAGCAATTGTCCTGCCTCTGCCTCCCAAGTGCTGGGATGACAGGCATGAGCCACCACACCCAGCACTGTGATGTGTGGTAGATTGCTGGTGGGTGTGAGTCACCACGCCCAGCATTGTATGTGGTTACCGGGATCAAACTCAGGGCCTTGCGCTTGTGTGAGGCAGGCGCTGGAACCACTGAGCTAAATCTCTGGCCCAGAATGCCCTGGTTTTTTTTTTTTTTTTTTTTTTTTGCTTTTTGGAGACAGGGTCTCGCTTTGCAGTTCAGGCTGGCCCTGAGCTCACTATGGTGCCCAGGCAAGCCGCCGCGAACTCAGCAATCCTCTTGTCTCTGCCTTCCGAGTGCTAGGATTACAGGTGTGAGCCACCACATCTGGCATTGTGGTATGCGGTGTTGATTGTTGGTGGGCGTGTCTCCACGTCCAGCATTATATGTGGTTACTGGGGATCGAACTCAGGACCTTGCGCTTACAAGGCAGGCGCCGGAACCACTGAGCCAACCCTCCGGCCCCTGTTTAATTCTTTTTCAGTGTTGGTTCACGCCAGGCAAATGCTTCACCACTGAACTCCATGCACTATCCTGCTTCTTCATTTTAAAAAGTCTTAAAAGTTTGAGTTGGGGCTGGAGATTTAGCTCAGTGCTTCAGGCGCCTGCCTCACAAACTCAAGGTCCTGAGTTTGATCCCGGTAACCACATACAATGCTGGGGGTGGTGACTCACGCCCACCAGCAATCAATACCACATCACCACAATGTTGGGTGTAGTGGCTCACACCTGTAATCCCAGCACACCTATAATCCCAGCATTTGGGAGGCCAAAACAGGAGGATTGTTGAGTTTGAGGCTTGCCTGGGCTACGTAGTGAGCTCAGGGCCAGCCTGAACTACAAAGCGAGACTCTGTCTCAAAAAAACAAAACAAAACAAAACAAAAAAAAACAAACGTTTGAGCTGAACATGGTAGCAAATGCATGTTAACCTATCGGTGGTGATGAACCTATGGCACATGTGCCACAGCTGGCTGTTTGTTATCATTGAAAACTTTAAAAGGTTCGTCAGCCGGGCGTGGTGGCTCACACCTGTAATACCAGCACTCGGGAGACAGAGACAAGTGGATTGCTGAGTTCGAGGCTTGCCTGGGCTACATAGTGAGCTCAGAGCCAGCCTGAACTACAAAGCGAGACCTTGTCTCAAAAAAAAAAAAAAAAAAAAGGTTTGTCATCATTGTCCTAGATACTCAGGAGCCTGAGGCAGGAGGAGTGCAGGTTGGAGGGCAGCCTGGGCAATTTAGTAGGACTCTGTCTCAAAAAATAAAGTTTCAAAAATTATGGGATGTAGGGCTGGAGATTTAGCTCAGGCGCCTGCCTCACAAGCACAGGGTCCTGAGTTTGATTCCTGGTAACCACATACAATGCTGGGTGTGTTGACTCACGCCCACCAACAATCAATACCACATACCACAGTGCCGGGCATGGTGGCTCATGCCTGTAATCCCAGCACTTGGGAGGAAGAGGCAGGAGGATTGCTGAGTTCCAGGTTTGCCTGGGCTACATAGTGAGCTCAGGGCCAGCCTGAACTACAAAGTGAGACCCTGTTTCAAAAAAAAAAAAAATTATGGGATGTAGCTCAGAGGTATATTGCTTGTCTACTAGATGTAGAGCCCTAGCTGGCTTCAATCCCTAGTGCAGGAGGAAAATGTACTAATTCTAAATTTACAGATATGGACTTTTACATCCATGTACTGATCACTACTTCCAGGAAACCTCCAGTCCTCCAGGGGCTACCTGTGCCTCCAAGCCCCAGGGTATGAATTGTACTCCTACTCGACTTCGGGAATGACCCACATAGTCACCCACTGAGGTCCGCTCTCCTGCTCAGCACCCCTATGTGTCTTTACGCTGAGTTCTGTCCCCTGATGGCCATCCTGTTAGTGGACACAGTTATTTCCACAGTGTCTGGGTGATGCCGCCATGGCTGCAACTACACTGAGTCTTCTGGGCTTGGTGGCAGTGGGGTTGCTGGACAGTGTCTGATGGGAGGTCGTGCTGTGCCGCTGGCTCTCCAGGTGGCTGCCTTCCTGCCACTACACCAGTGGGTGGGGTGGTATTTCTGGTGCCCCACAATGGCTGCAGCGCTTGGGATTATCTCTCCCTTTCTGCTGTCTGTGGGGGACACAGGGTGGGGCGACAGTGCTCTCTGCCCCTGGACTTTTCTCAGTGCCCCTGATGATGGGAAGCCATGCTGAGGGCCCGTTAGCTGCCCTTCCACAGGAAGCTTTGGAGCCTCAGTTTCTTCTTTGTGTCAGCCCATGGCACAAAGCAGAAGGCCTGGAGTCACCCTGGTCTGGGGTGGCATTCCCCAGGCAGGAATGGGGTGATGAAAAGAAGGGCAGGTGTGAGGGGTGGGTCTGAGAGCGTCTTGGGTTAGCACCTATCCTGGACTAGCCTGTACAGGGCTCACTGGGCACCTGTTTATGCCCAGACCATGAGCTGGGTGCTTGGGACACTGTGCAGACACCCAGATGGGGCCCTGGCTTCATGTTGATGGCAGTCCTGGGGCAGCGACAGGTGCTGTGCTGTGAGAGGGAGCCGGTGCCTGTGTCCACAGTGCCCGGGCACTATCAAAGGGGGTGAGGCAGAATGAAGGTGGTGTGGGTGGGGGCAGTGGAGCCAGGTCTGGATTAGATGGGGGTTCCACAGGAGTCCAGCTCCTGTCCTGCTCCTACTCTCCCCAAATGAAACTTCTCGTGATCTGAGATGGCTGCTAGTGCTCTAGCCATTGTTTTTTTTTTTCCCCCACTACTGAAAATTGAACCTAGGACCATAGCAGTGAGCTACATCCTCACTTTTTCCTACTTTTTTTTTTTTTTGCATTACTTGGGATTGAACTTGGGCCCTTGTGCATCCAAGGTTGGCACGGTACCACTTGAGCTAAATCCCCAGCCCACATCCCTACTTTTTTTTGAGACAGGGTCTCGCTTTGTAGTTCAGGCTGGCCCTGAGCTCACTACGTAACCCAGGCAAACCTCAAACTCAGCAATCCTCCTGCCTCTGCCTCCTGAGTACTGGGATTACAGGCATGAGCCACCACGCCCAGCACTGTGGTATGTGGTATTAATTGCGGGTGGGTGTGAGTCATCACGCCCAGCATTCTATGTGGTCACCGGGATCGAACTCAGGGCCTTGCGCTTGCGAGGCAGGCGCCGGAACCACTGAGCTAAATCTCCAGCCCCCACATCCCTACTTTTGAGACAGGATCTCGCTAAGTCCCTGAGTTACCCAGACTAGGCTTGAACTTTGAACCTCCTGCCTCAGCCTCCTAGAGTGCTGGGTCTACGGGCGAGTGCCACCATACTTGGTCATCCAGCCATTTCACTTGCATTCTAGCCAGGAGGGAGGGGCGAGGGTACAGCCCTTGTGGCACGGCTCTTCCCTTGGTGTGTGGCCTTGCAGTTCACCTCTTGGCCAGAAGTCAGACCTGGGCCTGCACACAGCTTCGAGGACACTAAGAAAGGCAAAGTTTGGGCCGGAGATTTAGCTCAGTGGTTCCTGTGCCTGCCTAGCATGTGCAAGGTCCCTAGTTTGATCCCTGGTAACCACATACAACAATACCAGGTGTGGTGACTCACGCCCACTGGCAGTCAGTACCACATACTACAGTTGCTGGGTTTAGTGGCTCAAGCCTGTAATCCCAGCACTCAGGAGGCAGAGGCAGGAGGATTGCTGAGTTCCAGGCTTGCCTAAGCTACATAGTGAACTCAGGGCCAGCCTGAACTACAAAGCGAGATGCTGCCTCAAAAAAAAAAAAGAAAAAAAAGGAGGGGGGCAGAGATTTAGCTCAGTGGTTCTGGCGCCTGCCTCACAAGCTCAAGGTCCTGAGTTCAATCCCGGTAACCACATACAGTGCTGAGCTTGGTGACTCACACCCACCAGCAATCAATACCACATACCACAGTGCCAGGTGTGGTGGCTCATGCCTGTAATCCCAGCACTCAGGAGGCACAGAGAGGAGGATTGCTGAGTTCAAGGCTTGCCTGGGCTACATAGTGAGCTCAGGGCCAGCCTGAACTACAAAGAGAGACCCTGTCTCAAAAAAAAAA